>OVBA01001449.1:0-44158 GCA_900406435.1 Lepidium aucheri | reverse complement strand
GCAATGTCGAGAGAAATTGAAGATGCATTGATCGAGTAGTTGTACCTCTTCATTTTTCTTTAATCCAAAGATCTGATGATGAGGGAGACAGACGACAAGGCGAGAGAGAGAGGACAGATTTATGGTGGTGGACTGAGAAGCAGCTTGCGGCGATTTTTGTTTTATTTTAGGGTTATAATTTTTTTGTAATTTGTTAGTAAACTAAGGGTATTTTTGTCAATGTACAGTTTGGTCGCTGGTTTCAAATTCGAATCGCTGAAAAAATTAGCGATTAAAATTTTTAATCGCTGGTCGCTGCGACCGGTCACTGAACCAGCGATTGCAAAACGAACAGTTTTTAGTCGCTGTCGCTGGTCACTGTCACCAGCGACCAGCAAACGAACAGGACCAAATTCTAAGGCTTTTGGTCGGTTCGATGAGTTTGTACTTGTTCTTGTGTTTTTATATTTTAGAGCCAAAAATACATATATGACGAAAGAGACGCAAGCTTTTTGTTTGATGATTCTCGTCTTCTGACCAAAAGTACATGAGATCAACAATTAATTCGTTGTCATGATAACGAAAGGGTTGTGTTGTTAAAAGGATAATAACAACGACAACAAAAAGAACATCGAGATTACTAATTTCCTTGTTGTATGTTTGGCATTTATAAATCTTGATTTAAAGTTAATCTTCATAGAGATGAACATGTTCCTTAATCATTATTTATGGGTTAAGGAAAAGCAAAATAAACATGTTATAAGCATTTATTTTCTTTCACATGGCATATGCGGTACAAATCTTATATTTGTTTAAACTATGTAACACTATTCTATTTGTCACCAATAGTTATGTAACACTTTATTTACCAAACACCACATTTAAAACTATCTCAAGGTGAATTTTATTTGACTTAACTTAATCTCGTATATATGTATATATTAATTATTCATTTTCCATTATATATGTTTGTTGAAAGATTAGTTGGTAAAATCTGTTATACAGTATCTATATATTCTACATAATTATAAAATTAGCTGTATGTAATTTAATGACCAAGACAATGATTATAAGTCAAGGATTCTATACTTTTCAATAAGCTATGTAATCTCTAGAAGACTAAGGATAGAAATATATTTTGTTTTTTGGTCGAAAAGAATGGAATATTTTACATGTTAATATTCATTGAATTTGGATTGGTGCTTGGTAGAAAGATCTTTCTAATTTTCTACCGAAAATTAAACAAAATAATTGGAGATGCATTATTTCAAAATTAAAAAATTGTGATTATCCACTTTATAAAACAGTAAAAATCGTCATTCGTCAAACGTCACAGCTTGTTTCCTTAAAAAGCCATTAGCTACTTTCAATCCGGCTTGACTCTGTATATTACCAGATTACCCTACTGTCAACATTTGTGGACCGGTCTTTTCTGGTGCTAACCGATGGGTACTATTGTAATTTACCTATAGCCAATTCCATTGCCGATCAAAAACAGCAAGCAACGAACGCGCGGTTCGTCTCGATCCCGTCCTCTCATGGCTGTTGCAAAAACGTCGTTGGATTTCGATTTCGATTTCAATTTTCAGCTTTTCACGTACTTATTTGAACGATCTAATCTAAGAAGTCTCTGATTTTGGGAGACAGTGTTTCTAACTGAGAGGAATTGTATATTCCTTTTGCCACGATTTTGATTTAAGGTACGCGGTTTCGATTCTCATTCTTTCTATCTTTGAAGTTTGATCCCGGTGTTAGGGTTCCGTTTTTGTGGGTTTCCCTTTCTTCAGCATGCTTATTGAAGATGATTGACTTCGTCTCGTGAAGTTCTGATTTAGTTCCTTTCTAGGGTTTTTTTTTGTGTTAGGGAGTTTCTCTGGACTATTTCAAGTTGTGAATTGATTATCTCTAGTTTATTTGGCAATTTTGGTGGTGAAGTGTTCGGTTATTGTGATAACACGAATTTTCAGGAGAAGAGTTAGTTCAATGTTTCTATTTTTTTTGCTTGGAAAAGTAATCTATCTGAAGAGGCATTTAGTTGCATAACTAGTCGGCAATGCAGATCAGCTGTGAGCCTGTGACACAGAAATTTAAGGAATAATTGTTCTTTCTATTCAAATTGATTATGGGTATCTCATTGAACCAGTGATGTGATTGTTTAATTTTCTCTTGTTCTTGACAATCTAAGATTAAATGGAAGTGATGTTGGAAGTTATTAAAACACTTTTTACTTGGATCTGAGTAAGAGAAAGGAAGGATAGTTCCTGAGGAAATGTTAGATTTATTTGGATAGGATCTCCATTCTTATGTAGTTCACTTCCCACTTTACTAGATCTTTTTCTTGTCATTTTTGTACATTAGCTAAATTGGTACATTCATTTTTTCCTTATTATTTTAAGCTCTCCAGTTCGGTAGGTTTGTTGCTTAGTTTTAGAAGAAAAGTAATATGTATGTTATGGCTCTGAGTTGATTTCGGAAGTTTCTGGCTTTATGGAGCAAATAGATGCAATGCAATGATTATGTGAGGAACCAAACTTACACCGCAACCAAACATATGATCTTCTGTACATGTATAGATGAGAATTTGTATAGTTTTTTGGCTTTTTGAAGAATTGGTTAGTGCAAATGAAATGGTTCATTATCTTGCTTGTTTTCATGTATACTGTTTCCTCACAAGTCACAAATATCTTTTGATTTGTTTATCCTGCAATGCCATCCTCGGGGTAAATTGTTCTGGGGAAGTGTCACTAAAGTTTTGATTCGGCTTGTCACTTTGCAGTTGCACCTTCACATAATACTTCGACAGCTGAGAATTTAGCATTTATGTGCTGCAACTCTACAAGCTTGCCATGTGCCACTGTGTGTATAGTGTTCATAAATAAAACAGTGGACAATCTAAAGCTAAAGGAATGTCAGCACCTGCGAAGTTTGATTATTCTTCTGGTGGTCAAGATAGGCCTTTATACAGGTCCAACTTAGCTGCCCAGATGGAAAGATCTAGTAGCTTCCGCGAGTCGATGGAACATCCTGTCTCATCTTCTCACCCGAACATGTTGAGGAGCACTTCACCAATAGCACAGACCGATGTAACAAATTTCTTTCAGTGTTTGCGTTTTGATCCTAAGGTGGTCGCCGCAGATCACAAGTCTATTCGTCAAGGTGACTTTAAGCGTCATGTTAATATTGCTCTTGGGATTCAAGGAGATGAATCTCCAAGCACACCGCTTAAAGGCAAGTTGATTCCGTCTCCTATACCAGAAGAGATCAAAAGACTAAAGGCTGGTCTGCGAGAAAACAATGTGAAGGCCAGGTAATTAATTATGATTAGTTGATTAAAATTGTTAGGAGTTCTGTTTAACTAATTGAATATTTGTTGTTGCAGGGAGCGTGTGAAAATTTTCAATGAAGCTTCTTCTGTTTTTAACAAGTTTTTTCCCAGTGTACCTACAAAAAAAAGGTCTCGAGTAGAAGGGTTTTCTAGTGATCGCTCCGGTGATCGGTTGGCTTTAGGGCCAGGTTTAGGTAAAATGGGAATTCAAGGTCAGACTCTTCCTAGTTGTTTTGATCTTGACCAGCAAAAGTTGGACGAACGACCTAAAAGTGGTGCATTAAATAAGCGGACACGTACTTCCATGGTAATTTCTTATTTTTGTTTGACAAGATATGCTTTAGTGCTATCTTATGGAGTTTTTTAACCAAATATATTGGTTCCCCTAATTTTACTGAACAGAACTTTTAAACCATTGTTTGGTAAAACTTTGGTTTGGTAATTTAGGATAAAGCTAGAAGTGGTATTAGTGGTAAATTATTCAGAAATTCTTATTCAAGGTAATTGTGCTTCTGAAAACTTAAGTATGTGAAATAATATATACAAGGCATGATGTATTACGCAGCATTTCCCTGTTAGATCTACATATTTTTTCAATTGGTTTTTCTTTTCTTTTATGCATATTTTGTTTTGACCTTCAAAGTGTTTTTGACCTTCCAAATTTCCAAAGCGTCTGGCAGCATTTATCAATTTATAATTTGTCACTAATCAATATGTGTGAATCTAAAATGTTTTAATTTTGCTATATGGGATTCAGATGGATGTTCGAAGTAATGCTATCGTTCGACAATCAGCTGCTGTAGACAGGGATAAAGACACTACAAGGCTGGCAAATCATAATGCAGTACAGGGTGAAGATCGATCTTCAATTGGTATTGATGGTTGGGAAAAGTCGAAAATGAGGAAAAAACGATCTGGCATCAAAACAGACGGTCCTTCTAGTTTGGCCCTAAATAAAGCTGTCGATGGTTACAGGGACATGAAACAGGGCGTACCAAAATCAGCTGGTGATTCCCGGTCGAGATTGAATGGTGACTCGAGCATGTTAAGGTATGACCTACTGTTTTAGTCGATTAGATGAATACTTTTTAATTTTATTAGTTAAAAGATCTATTGTTTGAGATTTATTTGGAGGGTATTTATACATATAATTTCATAAAATTAAATGGATAGGTATTTGTTTCCTATTTTAAATGATTATATTGGTTCTTATAAAAGTAAACATTGGATTGATAAGCCTTTACGCTGTCAAGAACTTTTGTATGTTGGAGATGCAACAACATTGCCTTCCGTTTATCACTCCAGTTTTTTTTACTGGTTCTGTAGTTAATCAAAGCAATGAATTTTATTTGATGATTGCTTTAATCCAATTGCTTGGTCATGGATTGAGGTTGGTGGCTGAGAATATGCGGAAGATCCTTTGTTTAGCTTTTGTCTGATTGAACACAATTTCTTCTCTCCCCTATCATTTTATTCATCTCCTTTTCTGGATTAAGGTTATTGGGTTTCTAATTTGGTGTTCATTCATTTGGTTTATGCTTACTGTTTCGATTACTTGTGCAGGCATGGGGCAGTGAATGGTGCTGTTCCATATGGAAGATCTGATAACCTCTCTCAGACGACAGGCTTGGCAGCTCGTTCCTTGGTCGCCAGAGATTCCGATCACAATTTTGTGTACAATGAGAAGAGAGAACGAGCTATTGGTTCGGATAAGGAGAGGGTGAATCTCAGGGCTGTCAGCAGGTATGTGTCAACTGTCAACAAAATTACAATCTTAACCACTCCTGTAAAATATTTGTGTAGATAACATTCGCCATTTTGTTTAGCCTCAATGCTCTAAGATGGAATTAATATTCTTGTTACTGTCTGCTGGGTTCTTTGCAGGTCAAATATTCATGATGAATCCAATTCTTCAAGTCCGACTTCAAACTTAAAAATTAATGCTTCAGTTCGTGGTCCTAGATCAGGATCAGGGCTGCCACCCAAACTTTCACCGGTTGTTCATAACACTCCTTCTCCAAGTGATTGGGATATTTCTGGGTGCACAAACAAACCTCCATTGTTGTCTGGGGTTCCCAATCGCAAGCGCATGACATCAAATCGGTCTTCATCACCACCTGTCACTCAGTGGGCCAGTCAAAGACCACAAAAAATATCCCGTATTGCAAGGAGAACGAACTTGGTCCCCATTGTTTCGAGCAATGATGACGTTCCTTCATCAGATAACATGTCAGATGTTGGTTGTAGTGAAACAGGCTTTGGATTTCATAGACGCTCACCAGCAGCTTCTCCTCAAATGAAATTAAAAGCTGAAAATAGCTTGTCTACAACAGCTTTATCAGGAAGTGAAGAATTTAGCCCCCCTGAGATCAAATCTAAAGACAAGGGAAGACAATCTAATGAGGTTGATGGTAAAACTTCTCATTTTGTTCCTAAAGTCTCCATCACTGGTTTACAATCGAGAAAAAACAAGCTCGTCTCTGGAGAAGAGCTTGGGGATGGTGTGAGGAGACAAGGAAGGACGGGCCGTGGCTTTACTTCCACAAGGTCGGTCAACCCAATGGCAGTAATGAAACATGGAACAGCAAAACAACTTCGCAGTGCAAGGAATAGTTCTGACAAGAGTGAAGGGTAGGGTATCCTATTTCTAAGTACTTCTCTTTTCTGCTATGTGTAGAAGTTTTGGCTATCATGAGGCTTATCTTCTAGTTTTTCCATACGCTCTCTGCAGTCGGACAGGTCGTCCACCTACTAGGAAACTCTCTGACCGCAAGGCTTATAAACGTCAGAAAAGTATAGCGACAAATGCTACAACACTAGATTTTCTTGGTAAAATAAGTTCAACTGATCAGAATTTTGTTCTTTTTATCGTTTCCATCTTCTATTATTTCGGGATATATTTTAATTTCTTGGTTGGTTCAGATGATGGGCATGAAGAGCTACTTGCTGCTGTTAACTCGGCTATCAACTTTGGTAAATAACTGTTCCGGAGCTTTATCTTTATTTTTTCCAAAACATTTTCCTATGATAATCGGTTATGGTTCTTTAATGCAGCTCAGAATTTTCCTAGCTCTTTCTGGAAGCAAATGGAGCGCTACTTTTGCTATATATCTGATGCACATATTAATTACGTTAAACAGCAGGTAATTGGTTTTCCTGTATTTTATAGGACAGAGATTGTACACTTCAGACATCATATTCTAAAGCATGTGACAGATAATTTGTATATGTTTCTATGCATATGCATGTTACTTGAATCGGCGTACACTATAGTATCTGTTGACTCCTCAGTTTAGATAATTTTCATGATCATGTTCTTTCTTTTAGGGAGAACTCCCCTCTGTTGGTACTACACCAGGCGGGACATTTTCAGACATTAATAGTCGTGAAATATTTGCTGAAGATGTAACTAGCGAATTGGATTCTAAAGCTGCGCCCCTTTACCAGAGATTGCTATCAGCTTTAATTTCAGAGGACTCAATCAGTGTAAATGACGATTTACAGTTTGATGGATTTGGAGCCGATGCTGAGTTAGAATTCAGTGTTTTGAATCATATGGTAGAGTTCAACGGTTATAGGAGTGATAGACTGGAATTCGATGAGCTAGAAGATGATGTGTCTGTAAAGAGTTCGGCCCACCATGTCAGTGGAAGATTTTCAGATCATTTGTCCATCAATTTCTCAGATATTCAATATGAAACTTTGGGGATAAATGAGAAGATTTATATGGAAGCTCAATCTATTGGAATATGCTTGGAACCCATGGTATATATATTCCTCACGAGTTCAGTTACTTCGGAAATGCTGCTTGCTAATGATATTGGTTTCGGACTCCGATTGCTAGATTTCCTAACAGATTTATTTTTGTCAATGTGTTATCTTGCAGCCTAGCATTTCAAACGTGGAGGATGAAGGAATTGTTAACGACATCAAAATGTTAGAGGAAGCTATCTGCGAGGTGGTATGTTTTCTCACATGCTCTTATCTTTTTTGTATTAACGCAATAATTGACACATTATGATTTTATGTAGCTTTTTGATATTATCTTGTTCAGTTTTTTTTTTTCTTGTAAATCGACAAAACTTCAACTGTGTACTCAAGATAACTAACTTTCTGATGTTGTCAATCTTAAAAAACCTAAGGGTTCTAAGAAGAAAGAGATGTTGAATCGACTACTTAAGCCTGCTCTAGAAATGAAAGAACTTCAGGAGAAGTATGAATTTGTTTTTCTTCCAGTTTTCTCCATGCCTTTAAATAATCTGGACTGTAATCTGACAGTTTTGTTCTGATATGTTTAACTTACATAGGGAGTTTGATCGGCTCGGTTATGAAAAACTCATCGAAATGGCATATGAAAAGAGCAAGGTAAATTTATTTTTTCCCCGTATTGGATTAACTTTTCAGCTTCCCCCCTGTTGACGGTTTAACTGATTTACTTTTCTGATATATTCCAAGTTCATGTTTGATAACTTAAGATGGATTTTATTTTACAGGCAAGTAGGCGTCATCACTCCGCAAGTGGAAAGAGTTCGGCTAACAAATTATCAAAGCAGGCTGCATTTGCTTTCGTGAAAAGAACTCTTGAAAGATGTCGTGAATTCGAAGAGACAGGCAAAAGTTGCTTTAGTGAGTCCACATTTAACGATATCCTCTTTGCTGGTTTGACGCGAATCGAAGACAATCTCACTGAGAAGGAAGATATTCAATCAGTTTCAAGTATGATATTGTTGTTCACTTACAGAACTGTGAACCATGTTTTCGAATTCACAAACTCTCTGTTTATTTGACTCTCTCTTTTCTCTGTGGCAGCTCCCATGGGATCACCACGGAGCTCATCTTTGGCATTACGAATGACGCAGAGCACAGAAAATCATGCCAATTCTTCTGAAAATGCTTTACGGGAACACAACGATGAAACAATGTGGTCAAATAGAATGAAGAAGAGAGAGTTGCTGCTTGACGATGTGGGTGGGGCACCACTTTCAAGCAGTACGAAAGGAAAGAGAAGCGAGAGGGACAGAGATGGAAAAGGACAGGCTTCTTCGTCAAGAAGCGGAGGAACTAACAAGATCGGTCGGCCTGCACTTTCCAATGCCAAGGGTGAACGGAAATCAAAAACAAAACCAAGGCAGAAAACCACTCCAATGTTTTCTTCTTCTGTCAATATCTTGGAGCAAAGCAGAACATCAATGTCCAAACCAACTAACAGCAACAACAGCGAGTATAGTAACTTGGAGACACTGGATGAGTCAGAGCCTCTTGACCTATCTCACCTGCAGATACCAGACGGTTTAGGTGGTCCAGATGATTTCGATACACAAGCAGGAGATCTAAGCTCATGGTTGAACATCGATGACGATGCATTACCAGATACTGATGATCTCTTGGGACTTCAAATACCAATGGATGATCTTTCAGACTTAAACATGATGGTTTAAACTCCCTCTCTCTCTCTCACACTTTTATTTCTGTATAGTCCCGCTGGTTATACCATTAGCGGCGAAGAAAGAAAGATAAAGGAAAAAGGGAGACGAAAGTTTTGGTCCCCTGAAAGAATAACCACAAAGTCACCGGAATCGGTTGTTGGGGTTGGCTCCAGCAAAATTAGGCGATATAGATTCTTTTTCTTCGTCATCATCATCTTTAGGCTTCTTTCTTCTCGTCTTTATAGTTCGGTTACGCGAATGGTGAAACGGTTTTTGTTTATTGGTGATTGGGTGGTGGATTGGCTCCGGCGGTTAAGATAGGTCGGTAGTTAAAGCTTCAAGAGGGGAGAAAAACATGAGTAATAGTAATGTTGTGTAGTGATATATATATAGATAAGTGGCAGGTTTTTTTCTTTTCCTATTTGTTTTCTTATCTTTGGCATTTTGTAGCTTTCATAACCTCAAAACCATTATTATTGCCTCTGTACATACATTTTATGTTCCTTAATAAAATTCAGCTTTCAAGTGCATAAAACTGTCAAATTGTCCCTTTTGTAACTATATAGTTTCTTAACGTACAAAAGGTGAGACAGGTTGAAGACAGGAGAAAGGAAGAAAGAATAATAGCCCCACACCTAAATGATACTGACCTGTTTTTAATCATATGAGGGATTAGTAAATCACCAAATTTCAATAAAGTTTCATACAAATTATGAATTAATTTGCTTGGATTTTAGATATCAAATGGAATCAATGAAATTTAAGGGAAATCCCAAATATCAAACTAAAATATTGACTTCTACTATTGCACACTAATTCCTCCTTTTAGAAGAGAAGAATCTCAAAGCCAAAGCAAAAAAACATGGAAAAGAAAAGGACCAATAAAAGCACCAAAAACAAGCCCTTTTTTTGTGAATATATGTTCATCTTTCTTTAGATATGAGAGTGAGAGTTGCGTTTATAGCATTGCGGTTTGTTTTAGACACAGCTTGCTTTAGTGTTACGGTTGGAGACACTCTCACACTTCGTCGCTGCTGCTCAATCACTAGCTCACTTGCGAACCACTCTATCTTCTCTGAATTGCTCATTTCTCCTATCCTTTTGCTTCCGAACAAAACCGATTCCACATTGTTTTGCTTCAACATCTCATCAGCTATCTCCGTCAGTTTCTTCACATTCTCTGCCCGTGGATCCGTGTCCACATTCGGTCCACAAGCTCCTAATCTCGATCCGTTTGCCTGCTGCACCACAATTTACTTTTCTTATGATTTTTCCATTCAAAAAACTCAACAAATCGTAATATTTGCTTAAGATGCAAGTCATCTGGAAGAAAATATTTTGTGAAAGCAAACGCAAACGCAATCGGGAAACGCTGATTGATAGAAAGAAAACCTGAATGCGAACGTAGTTACTACTCCGATAAGGCCCAAAGCCCATAGCAACAGCCTGATCAACAAACTCAGCAGATCCATCACCAGAGATTCTTGCCATGGGCCGAGCCCATTCCTTAACCCGCCAATTCTTAACTTGTTCATAATCATAATTCACTTCAAAAAGCTGACCAGTCCCAAGCGACAATACCAACAGATCCTCCACTCCTTTAACCACCGGGAACTCTTGTTTGTTATGAAACACATGCGTTATCGCCGCCGCCGTCGGATTACTCATCGCTAATCCACCTCCCACCGCCACACACCGTGTTTTTCCATCCACCGAACACGTGCGAACGGGATCGAATGTTCCCGGCTCTGCCCACGTGGCACGGCAGATATCTCGTAGTCGGAAATCGAAACTGTCGCTCTCGAGTGCGTCGGCTCGTGAGAATAGAAATGGCGCTGTGCTGGAGAGATCGTAGCATGAGATTAGGATTGGTTTCAGTGTATCTTTAAGCGTGAGATCAGCGAATGATGATTTCATGGCTTTTTCAAGTTTTGCTGTTGCTGCGGTTACAGAAGAAGAGGAGGACGATGATCCGGATCCGGATCTTATGACCCGTTTTATAGCTGCTCCAGCTCCTCCTCCGACGCCTGATTTGTAGAAATTATCGGCGTTCTCTACAAGGAATTTCCAAGTATCCTCTGCTTTGAAAATCGGGCGGTTACCGTCTCTAGTCGCGAACATCATCGCCGCGAATACTCCGCCGACTCCTGATCCGGCAGCGATATCGAAGTAATCAGCGATTCGAGCGTTTGGATCGCCGGATTTCTCTTTTAGCATATGTTCAAGATAGATTAGAGATTTTCCCGCCAAAAGACCTCTCATCCCACCACCGTCAATGCTCAACACGCAGATTCTTCCTCTGGAACTTCTGGACGGTGTTCCAGGGAGAACGACGCCGTTTGGAGTCAACGGAGATCTAGGAGAAGGTCCAGCTTCGGAATCACCAGGGCGTAATGGACTTCGAGGAATCCATAGCAGCCTTGGGTCTTCGTACCCAAAGAGAAACCTGCTTTCCAGAACCGAGAAGATCTCATAATTAAGCTTATCATCGGAATCGAAGACCGGTTCATGTGATCGAGCCGTTGACAATGTCGGACTACTTTGAGGTCTCTCGTGATGTCCAGGGGTGTTGGGAGCAGTGTGATTAACAAAATGCTTCTTCTTACCTTTGGAAGAAACTGACAATGGCGGTGGCTTATCGTAGCGCCGATTCATAATCGTTAGATGGCAGAGAGAGACTATAGCTTTTACACAAAACCAATATTTGAAGCTTCCGTAGCTATGGCTATGGCGGACAATCTGGCACGAAAATGGTATTTTTCAAAGACAAAGCTTGAAAAAATAAATAAGATTTTCCATTTTGGAGTTTGGTAGAACAGAGGAGCGTAAGTTAGCATGAAATGGTTAAGCACTACTCTCTCTCTCTCGTGTGCTTCCAAAGGTCTCGTACCCACGTCCGAGTAAACATACGCATACTTCAAATTTATATATTTGTATTATAAGACAAAACAGTGTATCATTTATTAGTTGACAGATAAACTAATATATCCACTCTCAAAAGTATTCAAGGTATGTTTTTATATTCATCTTTTAGTGCTGTCTAAGTTATCTAATTAATTAAATTACAGTTCCACTAAAGTCTTATCACATATTTTAATAACACTTTTCGTAGTTTTGTTTCTGGTAAAACAAAACCTGTATAATCATACACTGTCCAAGGGTTTTGTGTTATCTATTCAGATATGTATTGCACCATCACCAAAGTCATGTTATACAATCTACACCCAAACAAGGTCGAATGATTGATTATACAAAGTGAAACATATGTAGTAGCTTAATAAAGAGACGAGAAGAACACAAGTCAATAAGAAAGAAAACAATTCACTAGAAATGAATCTTCTTTTCTCCAATAATTCCAATCCGATGTTTCACAAAATACGAGTTCCAAGTGAAAAAATGTAACAAAACACTCTTATGTTGCTTATATATCTATAATCTTGAAATACAACACATACATTTATATCTAATATATATATTTAAGATCATGTTTCGAGTGGAAGTTAAAACAAGAAATCTGAGGTGCTAACAGTAACCAAATGAGGATACTATAATGTCTCCCTGTAGTTTATACGGTGAACGTACCAGACAGATTCCCAAGAGTTGCAAGTGGCGATCCTACATCCGTGAAGTAGGAAGCGAGATTGATTCCCGAGTTGTTGTATTTGTTCAAGAAAGGATGATCCTGAATAGAGTTTTGACCCCGTGGATGAATATAACATTTAACTTGAATGGAAAAAAGATGTGAAAGTAAAATGATATAAGACAAACCATTAGTTCCTTTGCAGAGCTTCGACTGTTCGGGTCCTTTTGTAAACTGAAAGAGAGTGTAGAGTGTACACTATAAGTTAGTACGTGATCCCTGTAAAAGAGCAGCTTTTATAAGTGTGTGTGAGAGATTACCATGTGGATATGAATGAGGATAACTCAGGGGAGAAATTCTCAGGAAGTGGAGGTGGTGGTTGGTCAACAATGGCTTCCATTAACTCGAAAACACTGGTCCATGTTTTTTCTTGACCCGGAGGTGCATATGGGAACTTTCCTGTTGCACATTCAAGCACAACTAAACCCAAGCTCCATATATCACTTTTGTTACCGTACTTGTTTCCAACTATTCTCTCTGGCTGTTATAAGAAAGTTTTAAAATTTTGAACCCTCACAACATAACAACACTTTCAGTTTAGAAAATCGGGGGGAGAGAGAGATACTTACAGACATATAATTGTAAGTCCCAACAAATGTATTTGCTAAACCTGCGGTGTTTGCCATAACGGTACTCACACCAAAGTCAGTGATTTTGACTTCTCCTCTGTGATTGATCAACAAATTAGATGGCTTCAAGTCACGGTGGATGATATGCCTATCGTGATGAAGATAGATCAGTCCTTGAAGCACCTATATTATCATATTCAAGATATCACATTAATCAAACAATACAGAAAAGTTTGGTTCTAGTGTTTCCACTGTTTCTTACTTGTCTAAAGATGGCAGAAAGATAGGACTCAGGGATGACTTGAACTGATTTGAGAAAGTCTGCTAGAGATCCACCGTCCATGTACTCCAAGATGAGTGAGATTGCGCCATTGTCATAAAATGATTGGTATGAGGTAACAAGATACGGACATTGTGACGATTGATTTATTTTCAGCTCTTGTGCAATTGCCTTGCGAATCGCTTCATCAATATTTAGTTGAATAACCTATTCATGTAGCAGCAACAGTCATGCAAATTAAGGTTCAGTTGAAAAGACGACGAGCACCATAACAAGGAAAGGAGAAACAAAAGATTTCAATTTATAGACAAATACAAAATAAAAAGTCAAAATTTGAGAAAGCTGAAATTGACAATCAAGTGATGAACCCGGAGTGAAAGGAAGAATATCACAGAAAGGAATCTAAACAAAATGTAGTAATTTGTAGACAACTATTCTAAAATTCAGAAAGTAAGTTACCTTCAAAGCAAAAAATTGGCCAGTCCATTTGTGTTGAACCAATTGTACAACACCACTGCTTCCTTTTCCAATGACTTTAACCATATCCAAATCCGATAAGCTCAGTTGATCATCAGCTGGCTTAATTGGAGACAGCTGAAACGCAATTGCAATCAAACAGATTACAAATAGTGATCTTATAATGCGTAAATTCCTGAAATATCTATTTTAAACTACACAAATGATCGTATGAAAAGTTTCGAATTATGATCAGATCCACAAACTACATTTACAGTTCATACATTCCACCTAACTAAACACCCAGACAAGAAATAACTGAGAGGAGAAGACTCACAACTTCAGGCTCGGATTGAGAGATGATTCGAACTCCATCCTTGTTAACTCGTAGATCTCCATCTTTAAACGTACCACTCTGCGTCCTAGGGAGAGAAGACAAACCCTAAGTAACAAAACCAGAGACATTTTCCCAACAAAAATCCATAGATCCATCGAGAAAGAAAATCGAAATAGATTACAGGAATTTGGTGATGGATTGCTCGGCAGCAACTGGAATTGAGAGCTTGAGATTGTTGCTAAATCCACCTTTCTTCATCGTCTCCTTGGTTCTTTCTGTGGTCTCTCGACTCAGTCATTTTATATATAATAACACTTTTTATGCATATTAATAAATAAAACATGTAAACTAGTCAGCAAAGAGATGAGAAAGAAACAACTCTTAATAAATCTCAGTCAAAAACATATGCTCACGACGTTGACCAACGACTTGATTGACTTCCCATTTACTTGTTTCCCCCGGTTTTCCTTAACCAAAAGTTTAAAATCGACATTTTACCCAGACATAAACCGGTTTATTCATTAATTCTTTCCTTCTTTAGCTTGTGTTGAGAGTTGAGACTTGAGACTTGAGTCTACAAAACGCCAGAGCCAAAATTGGCAAAGCATACTATCTCTGTATAGACATGTAAAAGTTCAACTACACTTGTAAAATAATTATACAAAAAGAAAATTCGTCTCGAATAAAGTTATCTATCTATCAAATATCAATTACATACATCAATATTTACTCTCTAGCTTACAAGAACGAGGTTTTCTTTAAAATTGTCTATATATTACAAGGCACAAGTTGTCACCAATTTTAAGATCACGAGGCAAGAGCTACCAGAGGCAATGCTAGCGAGGTTTCTTCAGATGTCCATCATGTTGAAGGAGAATTTCGAAAGAAGCTTGGGGATTTGCGATATGATCGGCCCATAAGTCTGCAGTACCATGAATGAAACATCAAGTCAATGATTCATAACACAGGATTAAATACAGTGAAAGATAAAGGCAGCTTGTTTGACTGATTTTATAAGCTCTACCAGGAATACCGATTCAAAGTTAACAAATGATACAAACCTTTTCATTTTCATGGAGTTGGCACAATGGAACAGCGAGGAGTTTGAAGTTTTTAGGCACGACAAACTGTTGATTTACAGGTAATTTCACAAGAAATAGCTTTGTGCATTCCTAAACAAAATATGAGCAAAAAGAAGAGCTTTAAGTATATGCCTTGAATCTTCAAAAGTCTCGCTTTTATTACCATGGAACTAACGAACCTTTGGGTGTTTCACATTAGGTGGTAAGAAAGGATACATCAATGTCTCAAAGTTGGGTCTCCACCACATTCCAATACATTCTCGTACCTGTAACAATTTTGTAATTAGATCAAACATTCTTCAGCTAGCTTTCAAAACCAGAACAAAACACAAATGACAAATCCATAGTTTCCTACCTCAAAGCCCGTAACAGAGGCATTTTCGTTGATCAAAAGCTTTGATGCTAGTTTCCGTTTAAGACCTTCAATATCTAATATGTTAAGAATTGAGTTTAGTGTCGAGACTTGTTAAAGAGAATTATACACATAAGAAAGATTAAAGTAAACCTGATTCTCCCTGTCTCAAACGACCACCAGGAAGCTTGAAGATGGAGTTTCTATATTGAAGAAGCAAAACATGAGGATGCTTGAATAACTCAACCTGATTTGTCCCAACATTAGATGCTAATCAATCCATTATAATCAATTTATCTGTAGGTTCTTTAAAATTATCCTAATTTTGCTATCAACTATGAATTTACCAGAAGAACAGCTTCAACGCAAGTCCTCAACCCATGAGCAGCGTAACTTCGAAAGACACAAAGTAGGAGAATTTTAGCTAGACACTAACATAATGAAAAACCCAGATGATCAAAGTCGACGAAAACGAAAAGAAAAGAAAAAACTGGAATTACTTGGATTTTAATCTCACGACTCGATCAGAGATAATCTCGTCCTTGACACGAAGAGCGTCTCGTGAACCGAAGTAATAGCTGCTAAGCGGGTATAAATCGATCATCAAGTCATTAACGAGATGGTTTCGTCTCGTTGGGTTCTCTTCGCTACTCTCCAAATTCAAAACTCGAGCTTCTTCACCCATTTTTCCCCGGGAAATCCAAAAAAGATAGAGAGAGCTAAAACCAATCTCAGTTGACTAAAATTAGATAGCTGAGAGATATCACGAAGGTATAAAAGAACAAGTGTCAACAAGCGAAAGCGAAGGTTAGGACCACTGAGACGTGGCCGTTCTCGAGAGCTCTTCGCCGCAAAACAGTGGTATTAGCTGACGCCGGCGGCACGTTGAGGAAGATGAAAGTAATGGGCCTCTTTTGATATTAATGGGCCTTCAGTAATCAACAAAAAAAAACGGCACGAAGTTTAAACAGTCTATAGTTTCGAACTACTTAAAACGACATAGCTTTCTATTTTCTAACTTATAACAAGAACCAGAATCAGAATCGCTATTTCAAATTCAGGCTTTTTTGGCTTCCTTTTGTTCACCGGGAAAGAGTAAAAAAAAAAAAAACCTAAGAAGAGGATGAAACTCGCAGGTCTGAAATCGATCGAGAATGCACATGAAGATTCCGTCTGGGCGGCGACTTGGGTTCCGGCGACGGAATCTCGACCGGCTTTGCTTCTGACTGGATCTCTTGACGAGACAGTGAAGTTATGGCGACCGGACGAGCTGGATCTTGTGCGGACCAATACTGGACACTCATTGGGAGTAGCAGCTGTTGCGGCGCATCCATCTGGGATCATTGCAGCATCTTCTTCGCTTGATAGCTTTGTTCGCGTCTTCGATGTTGATACTAATAATACTATTGCTGTTCTGGAAGCTCCTCCTTCCGAGGTTTGGGGGATGCAATTTGAACCTAAGGTAATTGAATGACTATGAAAGAGTGCTCAATTATTTTGTCTCCAGTTTGTTATGATGGATTTGGGTTTCTTCTGGAATTTAATGTTTCTCCTGATGTATGTAGAATAATGCCTAAAAACTATAGATATGAAGTTGCTGAGCATTGATCCTGTAGCTCTGATTAGTTAAGTTCTTGAATGACATATAGTGTGCTCTGAATTCGGTCCATATCAACTTCTGATTCTCATATTGACTTATGATCATAGTAGCATATTGACTTATGATCATAGTAGCATAATAACTTTTTTAGTTGCTTTGTTGCAACATCTTGATTTGGTCAATTATTACTTGTAGCTGTTTTCTGTATCAGTCGTGATTTTATTTTCAGTGACAACGCAAAAGAATAAATTTTTTATACAGATCTGATTAGGTCTTCCATATTTAGGTGCTTTGGTGAATTGTTTTTCTTTATTAGCTGTCAGACGAAATGTATCACTGTAACAACATGAATCAAACTGGAGATCGCTGTCATATCTTTCCAATGTTATTGGAATGATCTTTCTCAGTAACTCTTTGATCCACTTACCTGTCGAAGCCATGCCACTTTCGAGCAGATTATTGTAACCTAGCGTTCGAGTCTAGAAATAACTCATTGTCAGGATACCAATCTACTGCTTAGGAACTAGTTTGCGGTGGAGCTCATAATTACTTCTAAGCTGGTTGTTTATAATAAAAACAGTTCTCTTCAGAATGATGCTTTGCTAAGTGTTGACATATTTATTTACATGTTCCAAGGGTACAATCCTTGCTGTGGCAGGTGGAAGTAGTGCTTCGGTCAAGCTTTGGGACACTGCAAGGTGGACATTAGTATCAACTCTATCAATCCCACGTCCAGAAGCACCAAAACCTTCCGATAAAGCCAACAGCAAGAAATTTGTCCTCTCGGTTGCTTGGTCTCCCAACGGGAAACGGCTTGCTTGTGGTTCAATGGACGGCACGATCTGTGTTTTTGATGTTGACCGCTCAAAGCTTCTTCACCAGTTAGAAGGTCACAATATGCCTGTAAGGTCCCTTGTGTTCTCACCTGTAGACCCGAGGGTCCTCTTCTCCGGATCAGATGATGGACATGTGAACATGCACGACGCAGAAGGGAAAACAATGTTGGGGTCCATGTCCGGACACACTAGCTGGGTACTGAGCGTTGATGCTAGTCCAGATGGTGGAGCCATAGCAACCGGATCGAGTGATAGAACTGTGAGGCTATGGGATCTCAAGATGAGAGCTGCGATTCAGACAATGAGCAACCACAATGACCAAGTTTGGTCTGTGGCGTTTAGACCACCAGGTGGAACAGGTGTCCGAGCAGGTCGTCTCGCCAGTGTCTCTGACGACAAGAGTATATCACTCTACGATTACTCATGAACAATCCCTTTTTTTTTTTAATGCATATCCCAAGACCCATCTAGTTTTCGAGGATTCTATGTAAACACTAGTTGTAACATTGTAATCTGCAACAGGTTTTTGCTAGTATAAGAGTGAACGGCAGCATTTTATAACTCGCTTACATATAAAACTTATTGGGAGACTGAGAAACAGATAAAGATCACGGAAAGATGACGGTTGAAGTGTAGTACACAAACAAACGTCTGAAAGTTAAAAAAGAAAAAAAGACAAAATAGCTATAGATTATGGTCTGCTTCTTATGACTTAAGCGTTTGACCTCCTAGGTACGTCTTGAGAACATCCATGACTGCTCCGAAATCTGCTTTCACTTCGACAGGAGGATTGGCCCATCTGCAAGCCATGTCAGGAATGGCTTTTGAGTGATAATCTATCTTAGACTGAGTGAACTTCAACCCATGAGCAGTACTCACAACCACGGTTCGGTCAGTTGGTGCAATCACTCCTTGATTCCTCAGCTTGAACAATGCGGTGAGAGCTACACCTGTATGTGGACAAATAAACATTCCAGTCGAATCCGCTTGAGCCATTGCATCCATTAGCTCTTCCTCCGTGGCTTCTTCTACAATACCGTCACACTTCTTGAGAGCATAGACAGCTCTGTCGATTGAGACTGGGTCACCAATCTGAATGGCAGAGGCGAAAGTGGTACTAGCAGTCATGGGCTTGAAGTCCTTCCAACCAGACTTGTAATGCAAGTAAAGAGGATTAGCATTAGCTGCTTGTGCACAGACCATCCTCGGGATCCTATCGACAAGTCCCAGTTCTTGACACATCTTAAAACCTTTGTAAAAAGCGTAGATGTTTCCAAGATTGCCTCCAGGAACAATCACCCAATCTGGAACTTGCCAGTCAAACTGCTGCAGAATCTCAATGGCTGCAGTTTTTTGTCCTTCTAACCTTAAACTGTTCAACGAATTCGCCAAGTAAATCGGCAATTCCGCAGTTATCTCTCTAATCAGCTTCATACACCCATCAAAATCAGTGTCAATGCTGAGAACAAACGCACCATTAGCTATAGGCTGAACCAACTGAGCCATTGAGATCTTGTTCGCCGGTAAGAACACGATTGATGGGATTCCAGCGGAGGCGCAGTAAGCAGATAAAGCAGCAGAGGTATCTCCGGTGGAAGCACATCCGACGCCGACTACAGGTTTATTCATCTTTCTCAGACGATTAACTTGGCTGACCAAAACAGTCATTCCAAGATCCTTGAAACTTCCGGTATGACTAATCCCACAGTGTTTTACCCACAGGTCGTTCATTCCTAGAAACTTTTTGCCGAATCTCTCCGCCCAGAACAGATTCGAGTTTCCTTCGAAGGCCGAAACGATGTCGTCGTCATCGATCTCGGGAAGAACCCATTCTTTCTTCGACCAAACGCCCGATCCATAAGGCCAAGTGCTTTTACCGACTCGCGAATCAAAGAGATCTCGCCAGTACGCACCATCGAATCTCTTCAAAGCATCCATATCGTGCTTGACATCAAGCAAGCCACCAGAGCGGCTACGGTAGACGATCTCGTCGAGAGAGTAAGACTCGGTGGATCCAGGAGCCGCATTGAACGGAACGTAGTTAGCTGAAAACGAATTCTTAATAGTTGAACGGTTACGACGAGCCTCATCTCTAATGTTGTCTTCGGTACGGTGGGGAGGCTTGACAGCTGTATCGATCGGGGTATTTCCATCAGTTGTTTTCGCAAAGGAGGTGCAGGAGACGACGACGGGACGGTGACGGAGGACAGAGGTGAAGTGATGGCGGCGGATGGAGTCTTGTTTAGGGTTTAGAGAAGATACAGAGGCATTGAAGAAACAAGAAGAAGCCATTTTTCGAGATAGGAAGAGAGAATGAGAAGTGAGATGCGGCTAAGGATTTTGAGGGGACACAGAGGAAAGAAACCAAAATTCAGATAAACCGAAAATGTTATTAAACCGGATATTTGGTTTATGCTTTTAGGTCTCTTATCTTATCAACAGATTCTATGACGCAATCTTTGGGACCATGAACCAATCAAATATCCAAATGGAAAGTTCCTATATTTGTCACGTTTTAAACAAAGTTAATAAAGTACAAATTATTAGGCAGATACATTTGACCAAAAATCGAAAAGTAGCAACAAGTGGGTACAGATCGATCGATATTTATGTATATAAATTACTTGGTTCGAATTGGAAATTTTTAACACAACAAACTCATTGAACCGGGTATATATGTAAAGATAGATATTTATCAAAAGACTCAGATTTTATTTAACAAGAGGAAGGAGAAAGCAAGAAGGGACACAACTCAACTCAACTCCTAAATACTACACAAACAAGTGTCATTTGCTTACAGCAATGAAACATCTTCTATACATCTGAGCAGCAGGAGAGATTCGAAAAGGGACTAAACTGGCGGTATGTTTGAGAAGGAGAAACCTTTGTATCCTTTGTAAGCGTAATATGCAATTCGTGTATAGTAAAACCCGGGAATGAACAAAAGACACCCGAGGACGATGAAGAAAATCCCTGCTTTCACCAGAAACCAAAAAGTGAATCATTAGATATCTGAGCTCATTCACAATTCAGAAATGAAAAAGTATGAATCATTAGAACAAGTTTTGGCAATTTTGAGAAAGGTAAAACCAAATGGAATTAAGTTTCAAGTATGGTGATGCAGGAAATGCATTAATGACCTTCCAGAGTTAAAGCCATCGAAAGAAAAAGAGAAAGCTAACTAATTCAAGGGAGATTTCATGCCCTATGTTACAAGCAGAGGTTGATATCTAAGATATATCTGGATTTCAATGAAAATCCAATCCCTTTCATCTTGCAGATAAGACAATCTTAGGATTGTCATATATGAACATATTCTAATTTCAGAGATCGCAATTAAATCACATCTTGACTCAAAGCTGCAGAAAGTCTTCAATCTATTCGTCCAAATCTCTTCAGGAGGAAAAAGAGAGTAGAAGACCAAACTGAAAGCAAAATACACACCACCGTAGCTAACAAAAGCTGTTTCCTCAGAGCTTAATCACCTAAATCCTGATATAATTTCCTTAGAATCTATAAATTTCCTGAAACAATCTAGCTGAAATCGATTATTGCTCAAGTCATACAACTGAATTACCTTATATCTAACATTACATACATTCCATTTCCTCAGCTAATCACCTAAATCTCAATCTTATGCCTAACATTACATACATTCCGTTTAAGGAACTTATTAACCTGCACATAATCAGAGGAACACAAGCATACAAAGTAGCCAGTTTCTACACTTCAGATTGGATTAAAATAATGCAGTGCACGAAAGAAATTGTAAGATAAACAAGAATTCGCACCGTGTCCTCGATCACCGCCAACTCGATTATACGCCATGAAGAAGCCGGAGACAATTCCTAAAGTTCCGAAGACGAGTAGAGCCACCGCGAGTGCGATCTCCTTCACCGGCGGTCGATTATTGACGGTATATGAACTCTCAATCATAATATCCTCATCCGTTATCGAGAACGCATGGTCTACGTACGCCATTAACACAGCTCCCGGATCAAGATCAATTGGAAACGATCGGGATCGATATAGAAGAAAGTAGAATGACGCCAAAATCAGATTCTATTGCGTGAAATCGGAAGATCCAGAGCTCGAGATATCGAAATCGTACTGTTTGCGTTAGGTCTTGTTCAGATGTTATGAGTCGGTTTAGTTTGGTGCAATTTTAATTTTCGTGAAATGTACTCAACGTAGAATACCTTGCCGGATCTATTATCTAGATGCAAACTACGCGTCGTTTTGATTGTTTTTTTCCTCAGAACTCAGAAGCAGCAGAACGTGCGAGTTTGAACAAATCAAGTAACCAAAATGGACCATAACAAACCAGAAAAAAAAATCCTCTATAAAATATTCATTTGTTCATTTTGATGCTGACATTACATATCTATGAAATAATCAACAGACCAAACTAAACTGAATCACTTTTATGAAGGAGGATAGAGTTTCCAGAGAGCAACAGTAGCATCTTCAGACGCAGATGCCATCAGCTCACAGTCTGGGGAGTAGGACACAGCGTTGCACTACAAACAAACACATAAAATTTAGAACAACTGTTGTCTCTTAAATGTGGAACCAATTAAGACAGAGTGAGGAAGAGAATACAAAGTCTGACAAAGATTCACATACCGTTGCAGAATGGTACTTAAGTATCGCTAGAGCATTTCCTTTGCGATAATTATAGACCCTGACTCTATTTTCCACATATGTAACAAACAGAAGAATGAGCTTTTTGTATAGAACAAGCATTCATTCTTTCTAGTTATTGGTAAAACTACTGGAATGATTGTTGGAAACTTTATGAGAAAGATAAGAAGGATTTCATATGCATTTTCCAGCCAAGAACTGATTTTTGCATTCAAGCTTAAGACAATCAGAGCTGAGAATGTGGATGCTAACCTGTGGTCCCAACCAGCCGTGGCTGCAATTTTCCCATCTGGTCTGATTGAGGTGCCGGATACACCAGGTCGTTCCAAAACTATCTCTTTCCTCATTGTACAAGAACCCTAAAAACATATAATAAATTCGAGGAATCCGTATCAGACTATAGCTGTACAGTGATTGATCACACTTTGGCAGATGTCAATCTTACAGTTGAATGGTTGAGATTAAACATCACAATTTTGTCATCTGCCCCTCCTGAGATACCTCCATCACATGATGATGTAACACAAAGACTTAAAACTGCATAAAGAAAACAAAATAAATACTGTGGAATACACAAAGAGCAAGAACAAAAATGTAAGAAAATCTGAATACAGAGGATGGGAACAAGACCTGGCTCTGAATGAAACTTCACACTTGTTAGAGGAATCTTGGCATTGCGTAGATCCCAAAGCAGCATTGAGCCATCTTCATAACTTATAAAAATGTTTGGAATTATCCAGTCATAACAAAAATCAAAGTACAGATAACCTTCGGGATTTGTCTTTCTTAATTAACAGAAAACAGCTTTGGAAAGTGAGCATACCTAGCTAAGACATGTAAGAAACCCTGTGATTCAGGAGGGGAAAATAATTGAACAGCCATACACATTCCTGCAGATGACCAAATTCACCACCTTGATGAGAGTATTTTACGCAAAGTTCGAAGATCAACTGATAAAGGCATTCTCAATTTAACAAGAACCGTACATATGAAGGATCTCGCGGAATGAACAATATGACCTTACCGTTTTCTTTAATAGAACCGTTTGGGAATTCTTCAGGGCTAGCTTGAGGAAGCAGTATGATCTTTTCTCCGGTATTAAGATCCCATATCTCTACCTTTACGGATAGACCAAATGAGGAGAATGCAAACAGGAAACGGAAACCCAAGAAAAAAGCGAGGGGATTTTTGACCAAGACAAAAAAAGTTATATGAATTTCTGGTCACCTCATTAGGTTGCTCCCCTGCTACTGCTACGTAAGTGATACCTTCGGCATGGTCTCCATCTGTTATTGTCAAATTCTTAGTAAATCTTCGGTATGAGACAACAAGAAGATAAACATATATTTTTGCTATATCAGACAGATTGGAAAAATTAATAAACCTTCTTCAGGTTAATGGTGAGCAACTTATGAGCTTACATTTTAACGTTTCCAAAATGAACAGTCAGTTCATTCGGAAACCATCAGAACACAAAGTTTATAGACAACACAAGTAAAACATACCCTGGAGCAAACCAGAATCCTCCACAGACCCTTCACTCTTATTTGTATATTGAACATTACCCGTGTCTTTAGAATCCTGCTCATCACAATTCTCTGAGTGACCTTCAGCTTCTTTCAGAGAAGTCGTAGGCTTCTTAACAAGAGAGAACTTGCAGAAATGATAGGCGCTTGTATTGAGTTTTAGTACTGGGTCTCTGCAAAGCATGTCACGAGAATCATTGGTTATATTTTAATAGCAAACGAATGCATAAACAGCTAAATGAAGGGGAAATCACATCCACCTTGATAGACCACCATCTTCAACATCCCAACTCTTAACAGTTCCATCTCTGCCTTGGCTATAACCATAAGATGGAAGACATTTAGCTTTTGAGGAAATAGATAAAATATAAAAATGAGGTTGTTACCTGATAATCTTGTTCTCTCCTAACCAGGGACTAGCTGCTACAGCTAAAACTCCATGTGCTCTACTGTGAGCCCTACAAATCCAAAAAGAAACAATGAATGCTACTTCATCAAGAAAATAAAAAATAAGGACTTGAAAAATCAAAATCACAAACCAAGCCGATGAAACCGTACGATGCTGAATGGTATCCCAAATCCTCAACTCTCCGTCAGCTGAACTGGAGAAACGAAGCTTCAATTTTGCACCAAATTATCACAAATAGTACTATACAGGATTGAAACTGTTCAGAAGTAAGACAGAGTAATTCAACATACCCAGTGAAAAGCAGAGATTTTGATGGATGGAACGAAACGTCCATCACCGAGTGACGGTGCCCTCTAAGAACAGCCACCGGATCAGGCGGAGGTCTCTTGCTCATTGCCGCTTGAGCTTCTAAACAAAATCAAAATAAATTCAGAGAACTCACAACTTAATCGAATCCAAGTCTCAGGCTTTGACAACGCCAATACGGAGAAAGAAGAAAGCCTTTAAAAACTCGTTCAAAATTCAGAGAAAAACTACACGTCGTTTAATTTCAGTATTTTTCTCTATAAACGGCAGAACGTGCAGATTTACTTTCAGGAAACAGGTAAGACGTGATTATTATCCGTTTAACCGATAATTATATCCTAGTGTCCAAACAACCAACTTTGAAAACTAGTTTCGTTAGGATAATAATAGAGAGTGGAGAGTTAACTCTGAGGATCCAAGGAAAATGGCTCCGAGATCCGATTCACAAAACCTAGCCACCGGCTCCGCCGTGTCTGATGAATCCTCAATCGATCCGATCTTCCACATACTCCGGATCGTCCCTTTCTCCTTCCTCCGACCACCGCGTCTTCGTCTTAAGGTCCCTTCTTTCACGCTCCCGTCTCCAATGACTGTTTTCGCGCTAATTCTCCTCACTTACTTCCTCGTCGTCTCCGGCTTCGTATACGACGTGATTGTCGAGCCTCCAGGTATCGGTTCGACTCAGGATCCTAACACCGGGGCAATACGCCCCGTCGTGTTCATGTCGGGTCGGGTTAATGGACAGTACATTATTGAAGGTCTTTCTTCGGGTTTCATGTTCGTGCTCGGTGGGGTTGGAATCATAATGCTGGATCTGGCATTGGATAAAAATCGTGCTAAGAGTGTCAAAGCATCTTACGCTACAGCTGGAATCACTTCCATTGTGATTGCTTATGTCATGAGTATGCTCTTCATTCGCATCAAGATCCCTGGTTATCTCCATTAGATTTTAGATCAGTTTTACTTCACTCTCTGTAAGTGGATCTCTGGTTTTAAGATCCATCATTAGAACAAAACATGTGCCCCTTTTTTTGTGCGTTTCTAAGCTTGTGTATTTCTTGTTTGATAATGAGAGTTTCAGCTATGAATGTTAGCATTTTTACAGTGTTATTTAAAAATCTACATCTCCGTTGCTTTGATTTTGTCAATCTCATCGTTTAAGGTTGCCTTGAAAAAGTTAAATGTGAAATTTTTTGTGACATTACATAACAACGCTTCCTTTGATGTTGAGTTCTTCTAGGCCTCTACTTTTCTTGAACTCTGTATCCTGTTTCAATGTCCGAGCTGAAGTAGGATGAAACTGAATTCAATGTCCATTCACTCTTATCTGATGTTATTTACTCTCGTACTCAGGAGTGTTGTCAAAAATTGCTGGCATGTAAATTGAGGAAGGAAACTGAAGATCATTGATTCTTCTAAACGATTGATAAGAGAGAGTGTTATTGTTGAGTTCTAGATAACCAAAGAGAAGGACTTTGTTTGGAAGGTTTAAATATCTTTTAAAACAACATCTGTGTATGAATGATACGAGGTAGGGGATGAGAATAGAGCTTATAAAAGGAGAGGCTGTTATTTATAATTTTAAAAATACATGTTTTACAATAAGAAGTTTATAATCTGAATGCTGTATATATACATATTCTTTATACATTATGTAGTGATGAATTTAGTAAATGGTAGATAGTGTCAAAATTGTGTGTACTGTGTACATTACTATTTATCTGCTGAAATAGCTTCTTGGAGAAAAGAGACGTCGAGGTGACAACATCACAGGAAACCTGGTTGAAGTTAAGATATCAATGGGACGGTACTCAGGCATGATGAGACCGTCTCTCTCTTCCCTGGTCCAAGCCCTTGATCTGCCATTGAATGTTCCATACTTGACCAACTTACGGAATCCCCAGGTCTTCTTCTTTGGTGAGGTGTCCACTATTCTACCATTCATCTTCTGGCTCAGATACTCTCTCACTGCATGCAAGCTCTGCTCCACAACCTCAATGGGTGGGGACACGAGCGGGTTTCCCTCCACGCTCAGCTTCCTCAGTCGCCTCATGCATCCAATGGACTCAGGCAACACTGTAATCTTGTTGTAGCTAATATCCAGCTCGAGGAGGTTCATGAGAAGACCGATAGAAGGTGGGAGAGAAGAAAGGTACTGAAAGTTCTGACTGACATTGAGGATCTCGAGGTTAATGAGGTTCTCAAGGTCCTCAGGGAGGATCATAAGGCAATTGAGACGAGCATCAAGCACACGCAGGGAAGTGAGGTAAACAATGGAGTTTGGTAGGCTAATGAGCTTGTTTGAGTTGACACAGAGCTTCCTCAGATTGGTTAGTTCTAATCCTATGTTGTCTGGTAATCTAGTCAGCTCGTTGAAGTTGGCATTTAGTTCTTCAAGTGACCTGGGAAATTCCAAAACGAAAGAAAACAGAGGAATCAATCATCTTCAAATATAAAGACTTGTTTCAGATATGAAAAACTTTGACGGTTTACCTGCATTGTTGAATAGTTTTGGGGAGGGAAATGAGAAAATTGCCGGAGACATTAAGAATTTTGAGCTTAGAAAGACAACCAATGGAGTTCGGAAGAGCTTTAATCTGGTTTGAATGAATATCTAATGCTACCAAGTTCAATAATCTCGCTGTTAGAGATTCAGGTACTTTCTGTAATCATTCACAGACAAACCCAAAGGAAACAAAAAAACATTAGAAACTTATAGTTTATCTGTATAAAAAAACACAGATCTGATGTCTATGAGTTTGTGTACGAGTTTTAACCTTGATATTGTTGTTGGATAGATCAAGTTTGCAAATATTTGCCAGATTGAGGGAAGGATTTGGAAGAGTTTGTAATGCCATGCCACTCAAATTCACAACCTCTAGTCTCTCTTCTTCATTGTTGTATGTTGGTGACTTTGGTGTGGGTGGTGATATGGTTGATGATGGTAAAACTTTCCTAAAGTCCATCATCATCATTGTCATCATATGATCATCTTCGCATATCATTGTTATTATATGTGTATGTATATATATATGTATGTTTGTTTGAATGAGTTTATGGAAGAAGAAGATGACAATGATGAAATGAGTGATTCTTGTGCTTATAATGGCAACACAGACAGAGAATCAATTATGGAGAGTTGTATGGATGAGAAACTTTTGTGGAACTTTAAGGAAATAAAAGGTGATTACTTGATTATGGAGAGAGAGTTATGCATTGCCAATATTTTTTTCTGTTAATTTGACTCCTAATCAAAAAAAAATAATCAGCTACCCGCAAATCACTCACAAGTCCAGAAAAAAAAATTCATATAATTTTAATTGAATTTTATCATTGTAAAATAATGAAATTCTCACAGAAAATACATTTATTAGTTACTAAATCTCATTACAAAAAATATATATACCGGACCGGTTTAAATTGGGAACTTTCATTGTTTTTTAGTGTCATTGATAATTAGATTAGAGGATGAAATTTAATGAAACGAAATTTGTGGGGTTAAAATAGAAATTATGAAAAAGATGCCACCTGTCATTCGAATAGAGCTCTGTTTACTTCTCAGCTGAATGGAAAAAAGCAACCGGTGATGATGACGATGATGACCATGAACACGGCGACGGTGCCGGGATTTCAAACTCTGACGCCAAAATCCATTGGCGGATGTTTCAGTTCTCATGGCGTATCTGGCGTTTCAGTCCCTCAATTTGCTCGGAGAAAATTTCTCTATTCGAGCTCTTTGAGTAGAGTCTTCGCCGTTTCCGACATCAGTAAGCTCTTGACGGAGTTTGATCCGGAAATTCCGTTGGAGAGAGCTTCGACTCCGCCGAGCTCGTGGTACACTGATCCCCAATTCTACCGTTTCGAGCTCGATCGAGTCTTCTATGGAGGATGGCAAGCCGTAGGTTAGGAAAAAATACATACTCACAAAACAAAATTAGTTTCAGTGAGTTATTTTGAGTGTTGAATGTTTCTCTAGGATCCTTTCATTGACATTGCTTGTCGTTGAATTTGTCAGGATACTCTGATCAGATTAAGGATAGTAGAGATTTTTTCACCGGGAGGCAAGTAACCCCATACATTTAGATTATTTGTTGCATCTTCTAATCTTTGCTCTCTAATTTATGATTTTTAACTTAGCATTGCAACAAATCTCTTCTTTTCTATATCTTGTGTTAATGAGAACTTGAAAGAAAGATAAAAACATTGGTGCAGGCTTGGGGATGTGGAATTTGTGGTGTGTAGAGATGATAATGGAGAGATTCATGCTTTCCATAATGTATGCTCTCATCATGCCTCTATCTTAGCATCTGGAACTGGGAAAAAGTCTTGTTTCGTCTGCCCTTATCATGTAAGCTCCATAACTGACTTAAAACCGTAACTAAACTGGTTATGCGGTGAGTAAATACTGCCTTGACTCATGTTATCTCATTTATATTGTGGCAGGGATGGACGTATAGCTTGACTGGATCTCTTGTAAAAGCTACTAGGATGACTGGCATAGAGAACTTTGATTTAAATGTATGGCATATTGATGCAATAAGCATGTGGTCTCTCACTTTTACTTTTAACAATAGAGAGAATCTGAATTTACATACTTGACTGTTTGAGGAACTAGGAAATGGGACTTAAACCTCTAAGAGTGGCTATCTGGGGACCTTTTATTCTCCTGAAAGTTACGAAAGCCACATCAAGGAAGGGAGAGGATGAGATAGATGGATCAGTGGAATCAGAATGGCTTGGTTCTTCTGTGGAGAGGTTAAGCCAAGGTGGAGTTGACTCCCCTCTTAGTTTCATATGCAGACGTGAATACACCATTAATTGTAATTGGAAGGTGAAATCTCGTTCTGACTATATTCTCTTTTCGAAATACAGAACTCCAAAGATCAATGATGGATCTCTAGAAATTTTTTGCAGGTTTTTTGTGATAACTACTTAGATGGTGGCTATCATGTGCCTTATGCACACAAAGGTTTGATGTCAGGCCTCGATCTTGCAACCTATTCTACAACGGTGTATTTCTTTGGCTGAATCCCTACTACGTTCAGGCTTGACTCTAGTTTCTAGTTAGTTATTTCTTGCGATGAACTTTCTTTATATCAGATATTTGAAAGGGTTAGTATCCAAGAATGCGAAGGTGGTTCCAAGGCTGGTAAAGAAGACGGTTTTGATAGGCTTGGATCTCAAGCTCTATATGCTTTCATATACCCAAATTTCATGATAAATAGGTAATACACATGAATCCATTGATCAGCTTATTAAACTAGTTTTGATCAGTCTTCCGACTACTTGACTTGACTCACTCTGTGGAATATCATTCTCAAGGTATGGACCTTGGATGGACACGAATCTAGTGATACCTTTAGGACCAAGGAAATGCAAAGTTGTCTTTGACTATTTCCTTGAATCTTCTTTAAAGGTACAACAACCTGGCAATGTAAACCTATATAGCCAGGCCCTGTATTTAAAGTCTTAATTTTGGCTTTTAGGATGATAAACCGTTCATCAAGAGAAGTCTGAAAGAAAGCGATAAAGTTCAGGTACGTGTATGAATGATCTCATTAGACCCGAAATAATACCGTTAAGAGAGACATGAGCTTATGGAATGTACAAACTTATGGTGAATCAGATGGAAGATGTTGTGTTGTGTGAGAGTGTACAAAGGGGTCTAGAATCTCAGGCCTATGACAAAGGAAGATATGCTCTTGTGGAGAAACCAATGCACCACTTCCATTGTTTGCTGCATCATAATCTCAAACTGTAGATACCTACTTGTATCATACATGTACATGCTCTTTTGAATATGTATGTAAATATGTATTGGATTTTTTACTACGCTGGTTTCAGATTAACCAATTTGGGCATTTAAAGAGCTAAACTCCACTTTGGTCATGTTTTTGCCTTTGTCAGTTTCTGATGTTAGTACCTTGTACTTCCCCTTTTTTGGGCTTTGTATTTCGGGAATTTCTTTGATTTTCCGCTGGCTTTTGTATTTCTCGAATGTATTCTTCCGAATATCTTCCAGTGAAGGAAAAAAAACAGGTAAACAAAAATTCCTGTTGTGTTCAAAACAACAAAGATACGTATGTTTTATCATTTGTTATGTAATAAAAACGAAGAAGCCGTCTGCGTAAGTACTACGAGAGAGAAAAAAGTGGTAGAAAAGTGTATTCACAAGTTGAAAACTACTGAAGCCACTTTGGTATTTTACTGGTTTCTCTTTTCAAACTAAATATTAACCTGAAAATCAACACAACATTGAAAGCTTAAGTAACGGTCATAGCTTTTGATGTGTTTGAATGGCTTGGTTATAACGGAAAGGCAACTTTAATTACCTGATGATGAGTTCCTTCTCCACCGGTTTATTCTAAAGTATTGGCTGGCCGGAGTTTCTGGAACGGGTATGCATTTTCCAATCGCCGCCAAAGGCCAACTGGTTTATAATATAAAACAGGATCTATATAGTAAGTTTTTGAAGAAAACATTTACTAGTTCTTGTTATCAACTAATCAAAACTCATTAAATGTCAAAAGTTTCAAAAATAAACCTGATGAAACCGATTCCAATCGAGATAAGCCACATCTCCCAGTCAAGCTTAGTCGTTGAGGCAAAGGTTCCAAGGAACTCAACAATGACGATCTATTAAACAATTCAGAATAAGCAGTAAATGGTATATCTATCTCAACTGTACAAAAACAATAAGCGACTGAATTTGCTTGCAGGAACAAGAGTGGAAAAGTGAGTACCTGGAGCACAATGGTGATACAGATGATGCCGACAAAAAGGTGATTCCCGAGAACTCCTCGGAAAATGTTTATTTCATCTGGCTTTCGTGCATTGAACTCATTGAAAATCTAACAGATATAGTGATCAGTTTGTTTTCTAATGTACCCAAGCTTTTTATTATATACATACAAAGAAGTTAGTATCTTTTATACCTGGCAGATAACAAAAGCATTAAAGATGACTGTATTCTTCACTCTCTCGGGATCGGATTTATTATTCAGATGAAGGATACTTATTCCACGGAAATTGAGGATTAATAAAACAGTCACTTGGTACATCGCCTAATAATTTGCAAAACGATTAGAGCAGCTGAGATGGCATAAAGATTGTGATATGTAGAGAAGTGAGGGAAAGAAGAAGATTACTTGTATAAATAAGTTTCTCCACATGATATTTGTGATGAGAGGTTCTCTGAAAGTGAGAGATGTATACAATTATTAAGCAAAGGAAAGAGAAATTGATATCACTCCAGATTTGAACAAGACTTAACACATGCTCAGGTGATCAAGTCTAATAAGAAGTGGTACCTTCTGCCAACAGGGAGTCGATCCATTAAGTGATCAGTTGGTGGTTCGGTGGCTAAAGCAAGAGCACCAAGAGTATCCATTATAAGATTGACCCAGAGGAGCTACATAGATAGGGGAAAAGACTCTTTACCAACATGGAATTCTTCATTTAAAAGTGACTACTTCCGTGCAGATGAGGAAAAGATGGGGTAACTTTATTATATCGAACCTGAACTGCAGTTAGAGGAACTTCACCCGCGGATATGGCAGCCACAACATTGATGACAAGAGCTGCGACATTAACCGTGAGCTGAAACTGGATGAACTTTTGAATATTGGCATACACAGATCGACCCCAACGGACAACCTATATAGGAATCAACGAGTTACAAAAATGAATCTCCTGGTCAAGATAATTTTTTTTAGAAATAACTACAACCTTCACAACAGATTCAAAGTTGTCATCCAAGATAATGATGTCTGACTTTTCCTTTGCAACTTCAGTGCCTTGGATACCCATAGAGAGACCTATATCAGCCTGAAATAAATGGGGAAAAACAGAAAGCGTGATCCTCAATATCAACAGTGTTCCTTAAAGATTACACATACGAGATCTATGTAATATTTAGAACCTCATGCAGAGCAGGAGCATCATTGGTTCCATCACCAGTTACAGCCACGACATGTCCCCTCCTCTTCAGCGATTGCACAAGAAGAAGTTTGTCATTGGGTGATGATCTACCCATTACCTTCAAGTTAGCAACAGTATCAGGTACCATTAAGTAACTACCTTTAATCACAGCTTTAGTCACAAGATTCTTACAGATATCTCTTCACAAATTCTATCTCTTTCTTCTTCTGAAAAGGATCGAAATACTTTTCCTTCAATCAAATTAGGCTCACTAGCATCTGAGTCTGAAGCTAATATACCGCACTCCAGTGCAATTGCTTTGGCTGTTTGTATGTTATCACCAGTCACCATTCGAACCTGAGAACATAATGCTAATTAGAAGACTATACATACGCTCATGAAGAACTGAGCAGTCTAGGAAGTAAACAAAATATGACGAAAAACCCTCAGGGAAAAGCAAATGAGATATATACGGACCTTGACTCCGGCTTTTTGACATAGAGCAACTGAATTTTTGACACCTGGGCGACATGGATCCTACAATGGATTGCACGTCAAAGAACTTGCAATGAATTGTTGTATGGTCTAGAGAACCACCTCAACGAGCATCAAGACTCTTCAAAAAGGCAAGGAAAACTAAGCGTAAGTAACGCTCACCTTAATACCAACTATAGCCAACAGTACAAGATCATCCTCAGGTAATACCCAACTAGAAAGTTGCTCTTCATCAGTTGGAATCTTGTCCGCTTCAATTGTTCTAAAGGCAATTGCAACACAGCGCAAACTTCTTGCAGCCATATCATTGATAGCATCTTTTAATCCCGCCATCTGAAACAACAATACTTGATTCAAAAAAAAAAAAAATTCTCTCTCACTACTGAATATGGCACTTGATTTGGGATACAATAGCGTTAAAAATATATAGAATGGCATAACTGACATGGAGTTGCAGTAAGAAACGGCTTGAATCAAGACACAATGATAACTTAATCTATTACGACAAATTATATCATAGTTGCAAACCTTTTCTTCACTCATATCTACAAAACTCTCATTCTCATCCATATAGTGTGTGCAGGAACCTAAAACAATTTCAGCAGCGCCTTTCCAGTGAACATGGACACTCGAATCAAGCTGAAAATGAATTACAAGTTTGTTAGGATGCTGATTGACAACTGTAAGCAACCATAAGCCATGAATAAAAACAAAGCTAATCTAAAAAATCGATGTTAACAAAATGAAAAAGCATTACCGATTTAACTGCTACGCCTCCCCGTTTCTTCTCTGAGTTGAATGGAAAAAATTGTAGAGTAGAAGACTTAGACAGAAGAGCATCAAAATCCATGCCCAACTGAAGAGGTTAAAAAAATTGAAATTAGTTCTCATGGTTATATATACTGGAACCAGAAAATGTAACTGAAAAATAAACCTTTATCGCCCAATTGAGAATCGCTTTTTCAGTCGGAGATCCAGAGACCTGAATCTCACCACTCTGTCATCAGCAAACACATACATATTATTACATTGAACCAGCTGAAGTAAAAACCAAACAAAAAAAATAGAAAGCTCCGAAGTATTTTTATCCTACTTCAGATTGGAACACACTGCCAGTTGTATTATGAGCAATTCCCTCAAGGAGTACGGATGTAAAAGCAGATGGCAATTTTGAGCTGCTGTCCGGAGAATCCATCTTTTGGGATCCAGCATAACACTCAACAACAGTCATCTGAGAAAAGAGAGAGTATTAGGAGACTTGCTGGTTGAGCATACAGTTCAAGATAGCAAAAGCTCGTAATTTGGAAAGCCCATGCAAAACTAGTGTGTTAGCAAATACAAAAAGAAGAAAGCACTAAAATTCACCTCGTTTAAGGTCAAAGTTCCAGTCTTATCACTGCAAATTGTTGTTGCAGACCCCATGGTCTCACAGGCAGAAAGCCTACGCACCTGAAATTAAACTTCGTTTAAGTTTCACAAGATTCACAAGAATTTCGCTAAATTTTCCTGCGAACTTATTCATCCCCAAAAGGTAAAACATACATACCAAAGCTTTATCAGCCATCATTTTTCTCATGGAATACGCAAGACTGCCAGTAAGAAGTAGAATAGATCAGTGACGAATTATTAATTTTTACCGTGAAATCTACCAATGTCTTTAAATTTAAATCAGGTAATAACTAAATCCTTTCCAACTCTAAAAGTCAGAGCAATTATTATCATTACAATATTTATATACAATACAGTAGACTTACGTCAAGGTAACAGCCAACGGAAGCCCTTCAGGCACAGCCACAACAACAATTGTTACCTATAATATTTGAGAAGTTGAGCTGAACGGCTAGAAATGTGAATAAGATGCTGATGACCAGATTAATAGTGCTGATTTCTTCTAAAGAAAAACTTACTGCAACAGTGAAGATTTCGACAAGATCATCTAGCACGTGATCAAATTTTGTCACTCCCCCAATAAACTGCCGTGCTCCTTGTTCATTCTTTGTGTGACCAGTAAAGTAGCTGCAGCGAACAAAGATTCATTCAATAACCAGTAACATTCACTCCACATGTACTTAGTTGTCAGGAAGAAATAAAAACACACCGGACAACAAGGACAAATAAAACAACGCCAGCAACTGTGAGCCCTACAATCCCGATAAATGTTGCAACACCATTCAAGCGTACCTGAAGAAAGCAAAGTATGGAATAAATATTAGGTAACAGAAGCCACAAAAATATAAACAGAGAAAAGGTGATACTTGCCTGCAGTGGTGTTTCTCCCCCATTGTCTTCTGAGACGCTAGCCATTAGCAAGCCCCATTCAGTGTTGACCCCTACACCAGTAACCTGAGTTTCAAAAATAATATTTTAGACTCAAATAGGCGATTTGGGAAGAAACTAGCCTTGTCAGAAGTTTTGAACACCACAGACTCAATTTCTCCTCTCATAAAGAAAAACATGTTTCGCTGCAACTATTTGCCATCCACGAATATCTTTGTTCACCAATGAAGCGTATCACAATTTTTTTTTCAAAAAGACTACAGTTAATGGTTTTTTTAAGCCACTCTGTAATAGATAGTAAAAGTTAGTGTCATCAAGTCTTACCAACATTGTCCCGTTGCCATCTGCAACTTTACAGCCGGACATTAAGAATGGATTCTTAGTAGAATTTTTTTGAACCTACCAGAAAAAAGCTTTTTCAGATATATGAAATGCATAGATGTTATAATCGGCAATTACAAAGGCAGAGGGTAAAGCATACAATTTTGCTCTCTCCAGTCATACTGGACTCATCAATTGCAAGGGAATGACCAGCAACTAAAAGTCCATCAGCAGGTACCTAAGGAGAATTATTTGCAAACATTAATTTACATCTATAATGATATTCGAAAAAGAGCTAGAGAGATTGACAAATTCATGCAACTTGCCTGATCACCAATATTGAGGGGTATGACATCGCCTACCACAATGTCATATATTGAAATCTCAACTCTTCTCCCATCGCGGGTAACCTGGGCATGTCACAAAGCAGTTTCAAAAAATCCACCAACAAAAACGGTATCCAACAAAAATGATCTGCATGATCATCTCTCACCTCTAGATGTATATTTCTCTTCTCTTCATTTAAGTTCTGGAATTGAAGAGATTGCCGATAATCACTGGTAGCTGCCAAGAAAAAAGGTATACAAATTAGTACAGTACATGCAGCAGTCACATATATGAGTGGAATCAAGTTCAGAATGATATATTATTACCTGTCACCACAATGACAAGAAAAACGGCAAAACCAATGCTGACACCATCATACCATCCCTTTTCAATACCCTAAGAAGGTAGCAAAAACTCATTAAGAACAAAGAAAACGGTGAAACTTTTGACAATGGATAATAGAACAAGCTTCTACCATCTCAGAGCAGGAAAGCTTAGATTAAGTGCAAAAACGCAGCAAAAGATAGTCAATAGAAGTTCTATCAAGCTTCAACAATATGAAAGACAGATAAAGAAAAGAAAACACATGACAAAGGCATAGCTCGTTCTAATAACGAGGTACACTGATCCTGGAGAGTCTCGTCTTAATAATTATTATTCAACTGCTCTAGAGCCATATGACATCAAAGAAGACTCAAATTTTCAAGGTATGCGCTGAGCAAAATGTAATGTATAAGTTCCTGAATTGAATACCTCGGTCTTTATTCCCAGTGCCAATGAAGCTACTGCTGCTACAATCAGTATGATCAAAGTAAGATCTTGAGAAGCTTCCCATACAAACCTCTATCGAACATAAGGATAACGAAAGAGGAATCAAGATATTTACTAACTGGAATAGCCACACAGATTGAAGGTGAAAAATCCCACAATCATGGAAGCTGCTTAAAGGAAAGAATTAGATGTATATACCCAGAAACTCCTCCCTTTCTTCTGGGGGTATGTGTTTGATCCAAAAGCAGATTTCCTTTTCAGTATATCATCATCATCTCCATGAATACCCTTCTCCAAGTTTGTTTTTAACAGGTCAGATAACCCTCTGACCTAATGCAAGAAAAGAGAGGGTAGACATACATGAATAAGTTTTATGGCTGAGAAATAAGTTCCGCAGAGATTAGTAATTGATCAGCTAAAGCAAAGACATGCCCCTCCAAGTTCTTGAAGAGCTCCTATATTTTGATCTCTTGACATCGATACAATCTGCTCCTGTCCAATACCAAAATCACCACCGCCTGGAGCCGGAGGTGAACTTGTAACTCCTAAAAAGAAATACACTTCAGTCAACTACAGCATATCAATCTGAAGATCAATCACATTTTGGAGAAAACATGAGTAACCTAAACAAAGATCACTTAGACTTTTCCTTGGCAAAACTTGTGATTACAAACAACTAACTATAGGATTGGCCATAACATTAATGCATATAAAAGAAGGTTATTAAAATGGCAATCACTTAAATTCTATGGAACTACAAGAGAACAAATACATGCTTTCGGAAAATGGTAGAAAGAATAGAATATTGCGGAAAAGAATACGAAAATGAAAGAAGACTACCATTTACTCGGCTTGCAGCTGCTTTAAAAAGGTGTGCAGCCTAAGGAAGTAAACAGCACTGATTAGACACCACCTAAACGGTTATTAACAAAAATTCACTAGCAAAGCTTATGTACTCTTATTGCTTGGGCATGCGCTCTCATCTTCCTCAGCATCTGTTTCTTGTCTTCTTCCCTTTTCAAGTCCAGAGTATATCGAAATCGACGAGAAGCATTTAGCACAAGCGCAGCTTGCTACAAAACCAATAATTGTACATATTGTTAAGAAAATAAAACAGAGAAGCATCATGAAGAATATCATCTGACTACAAGAAACCAAAACGGATAAAATAATAAAGAAGTTCAAATAAACATCATACCAAATCAATCACAAGAAAGGTGAGATGAATCAAGGGACTTATTATGCACTAAATAAATAAAAACTGGATGGAACTAGAGCATTTACCCTCCAACGGCGTAGTCGCTCCACTGGAGCATTCTTAGTGCTGGCAATGTCAAATGGACTATCTTGATCTTCATAGTCGTCGGTGAAACTACTGGTTCCAGCCTCCACGTCCTTGTCTTCTCCTCGTGGGGAGTTATTAAACTGTCCACTCATGGCTGTCGCAGAAGAGATAGCACCCACTATAGTGAAAGGTTGGTTAATAGCCAACACGCTCTTTCTTTAACAGCCAACACGCTAAAAGGAAACACAATAGAAAATAAAACCCAAATTAGAAACAATATATACACAATAAAATGCCTTATGCATTCTCTTGTTCCCCAAAGAGAACTCTAACACCAACCTCAACTCAATTCAAAAACTCACTGCAAAATCAATCCAAAGGCTATTCGAGATTTCAGTTTAACAAGTCTCACATTTCACTGTACCAACAGCAACAACCACTCCTTATAAACTATTCCACCAAACTACCAAACAAACTACAAAACCGGAGAAAACTTCGTTTACCAATTCCAGCAGCAGAAACACTAACACGAACAGAATCCGGTAAATTCGCCCGGTAATTTTAAAATTCAAATCGAAGAAGCAAAATCTGGGAAAGTGCAATTATACTTTTGGTCAAGTGGTCCAACAATCGTGTCGGGCAACATCGTAACTCGTGCCCAAGCAGGAGAGATTCAAATAAACAAACACAGAGTAGCAGAAGAGAAAAGGTTAAAGAAATAAAAACAAATATACATAAATCTCTGCAATTCCCAGAAAATAAATATACACAGAAACAGAAGTTTTCTTATCTTATGGTTACTGTTAGATAAAAATCAACCTCAATTATCGGCGGAAGAAGAGTTTCAGAGAATTTCCCAGCTCTTTCCCTTTGTTCTTTGATAGTCTGGTAGATTATTTCCGTCGTTTTCTCGAGAAAAAAAAACAATAATAATAATAATAATAGAAAGATGAACTAGTGTGTGAGGGCTTTAGGAAACTTCGTCGAAATAGCTTTGCTCGTCACTCGTGAAACAATTTTTTTAAATCAAAACTTTAATAAAATAGATAAAAAGTCTTATTCTTTTCTTTCCAATTTTGTTTAATATATTCCTACTTCAATATTTTATTTATATCAACCTAATTAAGGACCTAATGACATCAACCTAATTCAATACTATTTAATTTCATTTATATCAACACGATGATATATTTCCATTTTACACTCTCAAGTGTACATTGAGGGTAACAACAATATCTTTCATAACAAATATTGTGTTTACTCCCACAACATGCAAAGCAAAATTCGAAATGTTTCAATATACAAATTTTCAAACTTTAGAATAAGAAACTGTATTTATCATCCACCATGAAAACTTTAAAAACTGGATCTCTGATTCGTATCCAAACCTTCAACTCTATTTAACTAGGCTATAAGATTAATTAGAGTCAAAATTCGATATCAAAAAGTTACTACTATAAAAGTAAATATTCAACCATTCAATTAAAGGGTAAATGATAACATATTCTTACAATTCAGTTGAATTCAACCTATTCCACAAACAAGTTGTTACCATTTTCATATATTATAAATTTTATAATTTTGTATTATTATTTAAAATTTAACTAATATTTAAATAAATATATAATTAATTATAAATAACGACTTATCTCCTGGTTAAATATAGATATTTACAATCAATGTAGATTCAAATCAGACTGTTCAAATTTTCAGATTTATGATTTTAATTATTTAATACCAATTTGGACATATTTTCTAGATTGAGTTTGGCTTGCTATAAATCAAGGTATGATTCAATTGTTGTATTTTGTAATGAATTCAAATTTTATGCGGTATTCATTTGGTTTAGTTTTGATTGGTTCAAATTTATGTTTTAAAAAAAATCAAAACAAACTAAGATTTGATAAATAAAAAATAAATTTATTTTATTAGAAAAAGTCTAGCAGAATTCAAAATTTAAACAAAATTTTGTTTATTTTAGATTTTTTGTTATTTTCTTCTAAATAAATATATCTAGTCAAATTTATAATTATAGTTTTGAATATTTAAATATTAAAATTTTAATTAAAACAATATTTTTTATGTTTATAATTGATTTCATGTATTTCAGATACATCATTCAATTTTTAGTATGATTCAACTTTGGATTTGACTCATTCAATTCTTTATATATAATATTTTAAATTACTATTTGAACTTTTAAGTATTAGTTAAATTTTCAGTAGTTTCTTTTTTAATTAAGTTGTTTTATGAGACAAATTTTTTTTGACTAAATTAGTATTATAAAATTCCATCAAATTTAATCAGATCTTATTATATAAAGAAGAGTTTTTCAAAATTAGTAATTAACACAATTCTTCCACGTGTCGGATCCAATGATCCGAAATTTTTCTCTATTTATCTATTTTTTAAAGTAGATAAAAATATTTAAATATATTTCTTTAATATTTAGCTTATCCAAATTTAAAAAGAAATCTTAATCTAAAAGAAAATCGAGAATATTAATTGTTAAAAATTTAATTCTAACAAAAAGTAATTTTCATTAATAATCTTATTATATAAATAAAAATATTCTATTAAAAATATCTATAAAAAAACGATATATATATACACTAGATTTAATTTGAATCATATTTATCTATAAAGAAATCCTAATCTAATAACTTTTTAAAAATTATTTCTAACAAAAAGTAATTTTCATTTTCTTATTATATAAAGAAAAATATTACATTTGAAACTATTTAAAAAAAACAAAAATTATAAATATATATATATATATGATATGTTGAATAATATATATTTATAAAAAACCCTAATCTGATAATATATATATATCTCTAATCATAATCCTAAGAGAAGATAATTATTTAAATACTCCCAAATATTTATTTGTATACATAATCCTAAATTATAAGAAATTTTGTATACATAATCCTAATCTAAAAAGGAATTGTGAATATTAATTTATATATATAAAGAAATACATAGACAATTTTTCAATACCTTCCAACTTTTCAAACTTTCTCTAATTTAATTTATTTTTTTTCGTTTACATCAAGAATATTCAAGAAAAACAAACAAAGAAGGTAAATTTTTTTTAATTTAATGTGTTATTATTTTTTTTTACTATTATTAGGTTAAAATCTTATCATATTATATAAAATAGGGTTTCAGAAGTTAGTAATAAAGAGATTCTTCCATGTGTCAAACTGAACCATCCAAAACTATAGAGTAACGTATAAATTTCTAAGACATTATTCAAAATATATGTTAAATATTATTTAATAAAAATATACTCGTGCATCACACAAGTCCATATCTAATCATAATATAAAAGGATTGTAAATAATTATATTTATTTATAATTTTAAAAAAAATATACATAAATATTTATTTCATACTAATCTTATTATATAGAGTATAATGTTTCAAAGTTAATTATTAATAGGATTGTTAAACGTGTCAGATCCAACGATCAAATTTTTTATATATATATTAAAAATAAGAAGATAAATATACATTAAGATAGATTTTTAAATATTTATCTTTATCACAAAATATGTATCTCTATCCACAATCCTAATATAAAAAGAATTGTAAATAATTATATTTATTTATTCTTAAAAATAAGTGTTTATCAATTCCTGAAATAATTTGCATAAGACTACATCTTATTATATAAAATACTGTTTCTCAAGGTTACTAATTAAAAGGATTCTCTCACGTGTCAAATCCGACGATCACAAAAATTTTGTAATTATATATTGAAAATGTTATTATATATAGTATGATTCTCAAAGTTACTAATCTTATAGTATAAAGTACTGTTTCTCAGGGTTACTAATAAAAGGATTCTCTCATATGTCAAATTCAACGATCACAATTTTTTTGTAATTATATATTGAAAATGTTATTATATATAGTACGATTTTCAAGGTTATTAATTAAAAATATTTTCCCCCGTGTCAAATCCAACGGTCACAAATATTTTCATAATTATATATTAAAAATAAAATAAAATATGTTTTAAAAATATGTTTATCTCCGTCAATAAATATTTATCTTTATTTACAATCCAAACACAAAAAGAAATTATAAAATAAAAATAAGTTCAAATATTCTCTTACTAATTATAAAATAAAAACGAAACTATTATATAAGTAGAGGAATTACTAATAATGCCTTTTTCGAAATGTTCTTTTTCAAAAGAAACGATAGGTTTTAAAAAGGGTACATACCAATAGAGGTATCTTTAAAATCCCCTTATAAAGTATGGTTTCTCAAAGTTATTAGTTAACATGATTCTTTCACGTGTTAAATCCAATGATCAGAAATATTATTTTTATTATATATTAAAAATAAATTAAAATATATTTTTAAAATATATTTATTTCCGTCAAGAAAGATTATAAATAATTATCTTTTTTATATAATTATAAAATCATATTATATAGAGTTGGTTTTAAAGCTTTATAATCAATAGAATGCTTCCACATGTCAAATCTAATAAAATTTTGTAGTATCCTATTATATAAAGTTGGATTTAAAAATTTAGTTATCAACGGAATGATTCCACATGTCAAATCCAATACTATTATATAAAGTTGGGTTTCAAAAGTTTATAATCAACGAGATGTTTCCATATGTCAAATTCCACAATTTAAAATTTTGTAGTATTATATTATATAAAATCGGGTTTTAAAGTTAGTATTCAACGGAATTGTTCCACATGTCAAATCCAATGATTCAAAATTATGCAGTATAGTATTATATAAAGTTGAGTTTCAAAAGTTAGTTATCAACAAAATTATTGCACATGTCAAATCTAATACTATTATATAAAGTTGGGTTCCAAAAGAATCTTATCAACATGATACTTCCACATGTCAAATCTAACGATTTGATATTCTACAGTATCATATTATACAAAGTTGAGTTTTAAAAGTTAGTATTCAACAAAATTCTTCAACATGTCAATCTAACGATTCAAAATTTTATAGCATAATATTATATAAAGTTGGGTTGCAAAAGTTAATTATCAACGAGATTATTTCACATGTCAAATCTAATGATTCAAAATTTTACAATATCATAATATATAAAATTAGGTTTCAAATCCTATCATATAAAGTTAATTCTCAAAAATTACTAATCAACGAGATTCTTATATATTATCTAAAATACAATATATATATATACATGTAAATTTCAAAAAATCCGTGCATCACACGGATCCATATCTAATTATTATATTATTATTTGATTTTAGCTTATTCGGCTAGATTCTACTTAAAACAATAAGAAAATGAAATTCAGCCCGATTAAAAGCTTTAGTTTCAAAAGTGAAGACGTAATAATTTTTTATAATGCTAGTTACCAAAATACTTCTACAGTTGATGCATTAAACTTGAATATTATATAACAGCATTTTGAATTGGTCTACTGCCTTTAATTATAAAAGTTACTCAATAAGCATTTTGAATTGTAGAGAAAAAAAAAATTTTCTGCTCCCATTGCTGTTTGACTTTTGTGAATCATATAAAATTTGATTCACGAAAAATATTCTCAACTGTGAAGATAAAATACCAAAAAAAATAAAAAAATAAGATGTGCTCACTTTGAATTTGTATGTGATTTTTGATCTCTAATACCAAATTCCTACTATCCCATCAACTTTCATTACACGTTATTTATGTTTGTTCTGTTAGACCATCATTATCGGTGGTGGGTTTCTAGTTTTTTAAATAATAATATAATTTTAATTTTTAATTTTAGTTAATACCACATCCAATCACATCTTGCCAAGTGTTAAGAAACTCACTCTAAAGTTTCTTATACAAGAAACGTTTCTCCTCTTCTTTCCTACTTTTCTAAATTTTATTATTTTTATATTAGTAAGAAACGCTTAAAAAACTAGCGTCAATGTTGCTCTTAGACCATCATTTCGGTGGTGGGTTTCTAGTTTTTTAAATAATAATATAATTTTAATTTTTAA
>OVBA01001448.1:0-44210 GCA_900406435.1 Lepidium aucheri | reverse complement strand
GCCTCCAGATCATTGTCATTTTCTTCATCTTCTGTGTCACTTTCACTCCAGATGACAAGAGCATTCTTTTCCTTACGTTTAAAAGCACTTACACATTTTGACTTCATATGCCCGTAACCTTGACACTCAAAGCACTTTAGAGTCACCTTCTTTCGAATAGTAGGACAGTCAGCTTTGAAATGACCATAACCCTGACACTCTAGACACTGTTTGTCTGAACTTAGTTGACCTTTGTCACTTCCCTGTTTAACAAACACCCGATTTTCCCTCTTCTGTCCTCTTTCAAATTTTCGAAGATGTTTTTGACAATTAATCCGACTTGATCTTCCAGATCAGCCATCGGAAACTTAGTCTTTTCTTTAGCAATTAGAGCTACTCCCTTCTCATGGTGTGGTTCGACTCCCTTATTGAGTTGAATTTCATAGGCTTGCATCATACCAACCACTTGTGCAAAACTCATGTTATCAGAATTCTGTGTGACTTCAAGTGCAGAGCGATGTCCATGAAACTTTGGTGGAAGACAGCGCAGAAATTTCTTCACCAGTTTGTTGTCCTTATAAGTTTTACCCAAAACGAGTGCTTCATGTGACAGAGTGCTGAGCTTACTACTAAATCCTTGTATCGTATCATGTTCATCCATTGTGAGAGCCTCAAATCGAGTAGCCAGCATGTCAATCCTTGTCCGTTTTACACTGGATGTACCTTCAAACGAGACTTGCAGTATATCCCAAGCTTCTTTAGCAGTTGTACATCCTTGAACTTGATTGAATTGATTTGGCGCCAGAGTGTTGAATATGGCTGACAGAGCCTTGGAGTTGTACTTTGATTCTGCCTTTTCCTCTGCTGTCCAGCTCTTTCTCGGTTTTGGTACAACATTCTCTCCCACTTTCATTGTTGGTGGTGTCCACCCATCTTCAACAGCTCCCCAAGCTTCCTCATCAATACCTTTGATGATCTGAGTGATTTGTACCTTCCACTGACCATAATTGTTCGGATCTAGTACCAACGGCTCCCTGACTGTCACAAACTGCGGTTTCCCTTCCATACTTACCTCAGGATCACACCTGGTTTGGTTAGGTGAATGGCTCTGATACCAATTGAAATTGTATGGCCAATGGAAACACCAACACTTGATCGGAAAGCGCCGATCTCAACGCTTGTTTTGTTTTATTTATATAAATTTTTCTTACAAAAGTCTTATATAAGTTTCTTACAAACTAAAAACGAAAAACTCTCACACAATGAATCTCTCAAGACCTTTCTCTCTCAGATTCAACTCCTTGTTTTACTTCGATATCTTCAAGCGTTAGCCGCCGCTCAACGCTCATCATCTCACTTATATACTAGGTCTAACCTAGTATCTTCTCGTGATCAATCAGAAATGGAAATACCTTACATAATAGTTCTTTCTATTTCTGTTTCACAGTCATCTGTCTTGACAGACTTCTGATGACTCGTCAGACTCCTCTTATTTGAAACCAACGACTCTAAGTCCAGTCCCATGCATCGTTCTGATGACTCTGTTCTGTCTTCTGTGCATCTTCAGCAACAAGTTTTAAAAGTAACAAGGTGAATGAGACGAAGGTGACTGATGCTTCTGGATATTTTACCAAGGCAAGCAAATCAGGGACAAAACCAACAAGATTTTTATCAGAAATTCTGAGTAAAGCTAACGAGGAGGTGGTCTCGACTTCAAACAGGTTTGTAAATTTAAGTACGAATCATATCACAATAGATTTGGGTTTAGTTATCTCTGATGCTACTAACAATGAGAACTCTATGGTAGTATTCTCTTATGTGGAGAAAATGTATGACCTCATGGAAGTTCCTAGTTCAAGGAGTGGGTTGGAGTTGATTAAGAATACTAGCTTTAAAGAGGGTATGAAAGAGAAGAAGTCGAGTGGTTTAAAGGTTGGTGAATAAACAGGCCCAAAACACAAGGTCTTTAAATAAAGTCGTCCTTCCCGAGGGTTATTTTTTGGTACTGTGGGCCAGGATGTGAGCTTGGCGGTTATGGGTAAACACAAGGTCTCTGGATCTGTTGCAGCTGGTTAATCATGGTAACCCGGTTAATAATAATGTTGCAGATTCTTCTGTTAATGAAAGGAGCTCGATGGTGGCGAAGAAGGTGGAAGACACTCAAGCACCGGTCACGGGAAGTGAGGTGGAGGTGGTGCCGAGAAAAAGGTAATGTTTGGCCCCGGTAGTTTGTGTGATTCGCTATATCATGTTTATGATGAATATTCTATTCTGGAATTGCCAGGGAAAAATAAACCCAATTTTAGAAGATCAATCAGACATATTTTGAAGAAGTTTAAGATGGATATTCTGGTGGTGTTTGAGACTGATGCTGGTGGTGATAAAACAAGAGTTATTTATCACGGATTGAGCTTTAAGCACTCTTCCCGTGTGGATGCAGCATGTCAAAGTTGTGGTTTGTGGCTTTTATGGTAATGTAGTGCAAGTTCAGTGAATGTTGTGGAGTCCTCAAATCAGTTTATCTCAGCACGAGTGGATACAATGGTAGTGTTTTTCCATTTTGTTGTTATGTTTGTTGCTTCTTCTGCTTCTAGACGTGCATGATTTTGGGACAACCTTAGTCGTAATGTGAATTCTGTTGATGTTCCTTTGATGATTGGAAGGGATTTTAATACTATTATTCGATGTGATAAAAGGATAGGTGGTAATGGTTCTCCCTACAAAGATTCGAGTGTTCTTATGAATTGGATTTAATCTCTTTCTTTGGTGGATATGTGCTTTTTGAGGCTCTCTGTACACTATGAAGAGGGGACGTCTTGCACATAATTATGTTGCAAAACGTCTGGATAGAGTTCTCTGTTTTCCTAAGTTTCGACTACTTTGGCAAGAAGCACTGGCCACTCACCTCCTGTTTTCGTCTTCCAACCACTCGCGTCTTTCTTTGTAGTTAGCCCCTGTGATTGTTATGCAGACATTAAGTCATCATCAACGAATGAGTATGGAGAAAACACCCACAAGCTGACCAAGACACTTGGAGAGGACCAACCTAAGCGTACCAAAGACATATGTAAAATTTTGGAGCATATCTATCCAACCAGGAGGATTTAAGCTACAAATTGACTTGTTCCAGAAAGTTTACTCTTCAAGGAATCACTGAGAAGAAGAATCATTTCAAAAGCAGTTCATATGAAGAAGATATTAAAGATACAATTTGGAAGATCTTCAATAGAACCGATGGAGATATATGACCACTAGTCAATTCATTCCTGCCAAATGATGACGAATCAAGCAACAAACAAGATGTTTCTGAAACTTCACTCACAACAGAATAGAGGAAAATTGGATTCATACCAAACCTTGCTATGGTCTAAAAGTTATTCAAGTACAAAGTCGGGTGAACCAGAACCTTCCCGAATTGGACATGCGGGGNGGGGGGGGGGGGGGGGGGGGGGGTTATTGGAGGTTTCCCACCGAACCAGGAGAAATTAAGCTGTCAACCGACTTGTTATGAAATCTTAATTCATCAGTTGATCGGAGAAAATTAGATTCACATAATTATCTGGTATGATGTCCAAGTTATTGAATTTCTAAACCGGAGGATACTACATTTTCCTTATTTGGAAGTTCATGGATTCATCAGCTACAAACAAGACTTTGGCGACCAGGAGAGACATCAAAGCATTCAGGAGACAGATCTAACCATCCAGAGGTGTCCGCTACCATTTTAATATGCACCAGCAGCCTCAGGATCAGGCGGATTCTCTTGCCTTCAAACTTACTATATTTGGATGTGTTCACACTTGGGGTCATAACTCACCAACGGCTACTTCTCCACAACTTCTGGGACAAGGAGCTCAATTCAATGAACCTAGACGTCCCAAGGCATTAATCCTTCACACCAAATTTTTCAAGAGTCAAGCTCAGCTCACCTTGCCTTATTTGGGCAGATTTCTTCTTGATGGCTCCAACAGCCATATTCCTTCATCCTTGTGATCTCCTTTATTATTTAGCTATCTAGGACGTGTGTACTGACCCTATATAAGCTCATTAGTCGTTAATTTGTAAACCACCTTTCAATCCATAACTAATCATAGTTATTTTGTTTTCTTTCTAAGTGTGTTTCTTTAAAGAATTGTTCTTGTTCTTTAGGATAGAGTGTGTGATTCACTTCTATTCTTTAGAGGCCACGAATTAAGTTTGTTTGTGAGATTCAGACAACCTTTTCTGTTGATTGAGTGAGTCAATCAACCCACAGATTGAGAGAGTCAATCAACCTCTACCACCTTCCATCTAGACATCACTTCACTTCCGCTACAAAGCTTGTAAACTCTAGATTATCTTGTGAACATAAGTTTGGTGTAAATCCAATCTTATATCATTTTGGTATCAGAGCTAAAAGCTCATATCTATCCAGGTTTAGTCGTTCCTTATCTCATTTTTATTGTTTTATTTTTTGTTTTGCTTTAATATGAAATCAAAATACCATAAAAGTTCATTTCATTCTGTTTTATTAGAATTTCATAAAATCCATAAAGCCATAAAATTCTAGTTCTTTTTTCTACTGTTAGTTTAAACCTCATAAAACCCATTAAAATTATTTCTTTAATTTTAAGAAGTCGTTTACTATTTTATTTGTTAAAAAGAAAACCAAAAACGAATTTTGTTTCTGTTTTGCTCTATGATTGTTTTCTTGTTTTGAAAAAGAAACGAAAATAGCAATCTTTTGTTATTGCTTTGTTATTCATTTTTTTACTTGTTAAGACTTCGATTTCTTTAATTTTATTATTATTGCAAGTACCCTCAATGGCTTACTACATAAAAAAGGTGGAGTTATACTTTGATGAATCGGATTGTAGCATTGAAGAAGAACAATCCATGGACAACAACCATAAGGGACGTAAAGACCATTGGCTTGAGGATAAATATGAGTGTGGATATGAAGAAAATTCTCATGGGGATGAGCTTGAACCTGAGACACCAGACCATCACCAAGGCTACACCAACAAACGTCAAACAAAACAATAGTGCAACGAAACTGAATCAAAATTAAGTAATGATGATGAATCTGACCTTGATGTGGAATTTTATTACTACAAGAATCCTCATAGGCGTGACTTGAAGCCCTTCAATCATGGAGTTTCAGTACCTAGAGTCCAAGGCTATACCAACTACACAAGACATCCTAAACTACATATTGGTGTAGGTTATAGCTTTTATAATTGTGGTCCTAATTTTCCATCTTTTTCAGGAACAGAGGATTATCTACAATGGGAAGATGATATGGAAGAATATTTCTCGAAATACAAGACTCTTTAGAAGGAAAAGCAATCATGTGCCTTAAACACCTTACGTGGTGAAGCATTGAAATGGTGGAGGAAAGAGGCAAATGAACGGCGGCAATACAAGGAGCCTAGAATCAGAACGTGGGGAGAATTAAAATGGATTATGTATGAGGAATATTCAGCACAAAGGTTAAGAAAAAATAGTCAATCAACTTACCAAGCAAACAAAGCAAGTCGAGACAATTTCACACCTAAAATTGTGCAACGTGTGAACAACAGCAAAGCAAAGGACCAAGGTAAGTGTTTATCCTCTAAAAGTTCCTTACAACTAATGTGTTATAGATGCAAAAATCAGGGACACATAGCCAAATTTTGTCCAACGTGGAAGAACTCAATCTAAAAGGACCAAGTCGTAAGTCGTATGCCACAAACCATTGCACAACCACCAATAGATTACTCTAAGGAAAGTACACGTGTCCTTATGAAGCATTTGAATGATGATTTTGATAAGTTAACACACTTGATCTTAGTTTATACAAAAGGAAAAGATGCTCAAAAGAATGAGAAGGTACCTAAAAACGAATCACAAGCTTTTCTAGTGCAAGGTAAATCCTCTAAGCCTTCAAATTCGGAAGACATGGTATGTTATAGGTGTTACAAGAGAGGTCATTTTGCTGTGAAATGCCCAATTATGGAGGAGGCTAAAATTTCAACACTAGAGATGAAAATGGACTCACCTATATCTAGTAGTAGTCTAGATAATTTTGATTTGAAATCATCTACTTCTAGTATAATGAACTTGCATTTGCTTAAGGATATTGAGACAGGTATAGAAGCTACAAAGGAGGCAAGAAACACCAACAACACATTACAAATAAAAGAAGAACCACCAGACATCAACCATCATGTGTTAGTTGGGAGAAAATATGTGGAGGCTAATGACGCAAAATTGAGAGAAATTGTTAAACAATTCAAGCAAGGTGTTCTTCAACCAGATCCACTAAAGTTGTCAAAGGAGAAGGATTATTGTATCCTAAGGAGTATTCAGCTCAAGTAGACCACCAGACCTTTCAGCATGTTCTCCAACAATTCACTACCAAGGTAATATTATTAAATCTCAAAACCGAATGAAGCCTAACTTTCTTTCTCTTGGTGTAGATAATCAATTTTGAGGACTAAAGATTTTGAAAAGGGAAAGTATGATGTGGACATCAAGTCATCATCAACCAAGAAGCATGGAGAAAACACCAACAAGTTGACCAAGACACTTGGAGATGACCAACCTAAGCGTACCAAAGACATAGGTGCCTTTATTGGAGCATACCTACCCAACCAGGAGGATATAAACTACAAATTTACTTGTTACAGAAATTTAACTCTTCAAGGAATCACTGAGAAGAAGAATCAGTTTAAAAGTATTTTATATGAAGAAGATATTAAAGATACAACTTTGGAGATCTTCAATAGACCTAATGGAGATATATGACCACTAGTCAATTCCTTTCAGCCAAACGACGATGAATCAAGCAACAATACAAGATGTTTGGGAAATTTCACTCACCATAGAATAAATGAAAATTGAATTCATACCAAAATTAGCTATGGTCTAAAAGATATTCAAGGACAAAGTCGGGTGAACCAGAACCTTCCCGAATTGGACATGTGGGCGATTATTGGATGTTTCCCACCGAACCAGGAGAAATTAAGCTACAAACCGACTTGTTATGAAATTTTAATTCATCAGTTATCAGGGAAAATTGGATTGACATAATTATCGGTTCTGATGTGCAAGTTATTGAATTTCTAAACCGGAAGATGCTATACTTGCCTTATTTAGAAGCTCATGGATTCAATCAGTTACAAACGAGACTTTGGTGACAAGGAGAGACATCAAAGCATCCAGGAGATACATCTAACCATCCATAGGTGTCAGCTACCATCTTACTATGCACCAGCATACACAAGATCAGGTGGATTCTCTTGCCTTCAAACTTTCCATATTGGATGTGTTCACGCTTGGGGTCATAACTCACCAACGGCTTTTTCTCAACAACTTCTGCGACAAGGAGCTCAAGTCAATGAACCTAGACGTCCCAAGGCACCAATCCTTCACATCAAACTTGTCAAGACTCAAGCACAGCTCCCCTTGCCTTATTTGGGTAGATTTCTTCTTAATGGCTCCAACGACCATATTCCTTCACCCTTGTGATTTCCTTTATTATTTAGTTATGTAGGACGTGTGTAATGAGCCTATATAAGCTCATTAGTTGTTTATTTATAAAGCACCTTTCAATCCAGAATTTATCAAAGTATTTTTGTTTTCTTTCAAAGTGTGTTTCTTTGAAGAATTATTCTTGTTCTTTAGGATAGAGTGTGTGATTCACTTCTATTCTCTAGAGGCCAAAAATTGAGTTTGTTTGTGATATTCAGGCAACCTTGTTCGTCAATTAAGTGTGTCAATCAACCCGCAGATTGAGAGAGTCAATCAACCTCCACCACCTTCCGTCTTGACATCACTTCTACTTCCGCAACAAAGCTTGTAAACTCTGGATTATCTTATAAACATAGGTTTAGTGTGATTCTAGTCTTATATCAGATTGTGAATAATCCTAAGAGACGCCAGATTCGGTTTGAAACTGCGTGGCTACATCACTCTGGGTCTAAAGAAATACTCTCGGCCGCGTGGAATAACTCTCTCTCTCTCTCTCTCTGCTCTAGCGGCTTTTCAAAAACGTCAGGGCACACTTAGAGCTTGGAATAAACAAGTCTTTGGGAGTATTTAACATCGTAAAGAGTGATTAGTTGATCAACTTAATAGCATTCAATGGCAGTTGGACTCTAATTCTTCAGTTATGCTTCTTGCGGAAAAAGAAGCTGTTATGCAAGTTTGAGTTAGTCTTCTATCAGGAAGAGACACTATGGTTTTAGAAATCTTGTGAAAAATGGATCACTTTGGCGGATAGGAACTGTTTATGGTTAGGCCTAAATCGTTCGGGCCCAATAAAAAAAGAGGATCCAGCATGAAAAGAAGATCGAAGACTCAGCCCAAAATCAAAAGGCGGAATCACCGTCAGTGCGTTGACCATCAAAGAAAAGAATATTCTCTCTGGGATAACCATCGACGCGCTACCCAATTAAATAAGTAGAACCTCGTCAATCACTATGATTGGTTGGGATAATATAGACAACAAAGACATCATGTAATCCGACGATAATGAAGAAATTAGAATATTCTGTAAAAACACGGAGGAAGACATCTATAAAATATGAATCATGAACGAGGAAAAAGCACCTGACCCCGAAGTCACACAAGAACTAGTTAGCTTGAGTCCGAGAGAGAGAGAGAAAAACATTTCGGTTCTTAGCTGATATTTAACCGAATTCTTTGTATTTATCTATTTAAATCCAATAAAAGTTATCCAAATTTGGATTGATTCTTTTCGCATAAACAATTTGGCACCTACCGTGGGGCCGAGACAGGTTTTCTTTCAAAATCGATGTCAAGTGAATGGAAGAATGGTGAGCATAAGCCAACAAGCAAAACTCGTAGCACAAACCAGAGAACCAGCCGCCAGGGCGACCAACACTGGAGTCAACCCTAATGATATGGTAGAACTAATGAATGAAGAACACCTGATTGGGAATAATATCCAAGAAAAACCACCATCCGAGCCTATCCCACATCACAACACCATAACGACGGAACTCCGGGCAACGATTGAACAGCTGGTAGAAAAAGCTAAGCAAAACAAAGAAAGAAGCAAGGACCTTGCTAGGGAATTGGAGATGCAGAACATAGCACACTAGGAACATATGGAAGAAATGAGGTGCATAATCAAGAGATGAGATGCACCTTTTTGAGGAGGGTGACCATCCTACAGAATGCGAAAAACCAAAAATTAGAAGAGGAATATGAGAAAGAATGTCATGGAGGAGAAGAGAGTAGAGAATTAGAGGGAAGGATCAAAAGGACGGCTCTACCCGAAGTTGACAGCCTAACCAGGCTCCTGCCTATGGTACGACAAACTCAAGTACTTATCGCGATGATGTTAGCCATAGAACTACATCGCGTGATGGAGCGGACCTGAAACACTCCCTTCACCTAGAGGATCGCGGACGCACACGTCCAACCAGTTGGAAAGCTTAAGTTCCCCTAGTACTCAAGAGATTTGGATCTAACAACATTCCTATAATCATTCTGCGTAATAAAGGACAGTGCATACCTCTAACCAAAAGAACGAGACTCAGGCCTCTGTCGATTCTTCGCAGAAGGTATCCAGGGGGCTGCCTTTGACTGGTTTTCAGCCCTTTAACCAAAATCAATTGATGGATTCAAAGAGCTGTCACAGTATTTCCTCAAGCAATACTCGATCTTCATTGAACACCACATGATAGTGAAAAATCTCATGGGCATGAGACATGAATAATTTGAACGTCTACGCAATTTTATTGATCATTTTAAAGGAATGAAGGCCAAAAGTGTGCACATGGGTGACGAGATGGACCTACTCGAGCTAGACTTAACGTTATTGGCCAACATTCCAATTCAGAGCGAACCTCATACAGAATCCACCGTCAACTCTGGTTGACGCACTTCACCGCTCAATTGAATTGGGAGGAAATGAGGAAGGCAGGGAATGTTATATACGAAAAGAATGGTAATCTGCATAATCCAAAAGATCATCATAGAGAAAAAGTGCCTGAAGGAAAAAACGGAAAGAATCCCTATTCCGTCTCCAAAACAAGAAACATCAGAAAGGGAGCCTTGTGAAGTTACGGGGACTACGTTCCAACAAAATTTAGTGAGTACCACCAAGGCCAAGGGCATTCCATTGAAGAATGCAAAACTGTGAATTACCTGAAAGAGGAAAGAAAATGACGCGAAAGAATGAGAAAGGAGTGGAAGGACCGCAGATACAACACAAGGAGGGACACAATCCCTCGAGAGCAGAGCAACAAGAAGACAAGGAGAGCATATCATCTCCTCCTAGGTAGACAACAAGGATCGCATTCATCCAGGGAGGCTCCCAGCTATGCCAAGACACAATTAACTCAATTAAGATACATCAGTGATGGGAAAAATACCCAAAAGCGAGTAAGGAATTCCATTACCTTCAGGGAAGCAGACGCAGAGGGCCTCAAAAACCCCCACGATGACGTACTCGTGATTCAGTTCGACGTCAGAGAGTTCGCACTAGAACACATCTTAGTGGACACTAGGAGTTTTGTAGACCTACTGGAATGCCTGGAACGCCTTCAAGCGAATGGGATTCAAATAAAATGAACTCGATGGTTAAGCAACCCCGCTCACCAGCTTTGTAGGAGAGACAACCCTTTAAGTGGGAACAATCAGGCTTACTGTGGTAGCGTGCAGAGTGAGAAAACTAGTCAGGCTTGTAGTGGTCCAAAAAGAAGCACCCTTCAATGCAATCATGGGAAGATCATGGTTACACGCAATGAAGGCAGTCGCCTCCACTTATCATCAATGCGTAAAATTCCTGAGGCCTCGAGGAGACACAATGATAAGGGGAAGTCAGAAAACTGCGAGACAATTGTACAAGGACAATTTTGTGCTCTTTGAGACTTGTCCTGTATAGCAATTACTGTAGCTCGAGGCCTCCTCCGAGGAAAACAGCAGAACAAATTGCAACCTAAGAGTAAATCCTCCAAAAGAATTGGTATTAGAGCAAGCACCAATCAACCCCGAAAACCCAATAAAACAAATTGCAGTAGGACAAGACTTCAATCCAGAAGTAAAGAAGGAACTGATTGAGTTTCTATGCAAGAACGTAAATACATTCGCGTGGTCAGCATCTTCGATGACAAGAATTGATGCATCAAGCACCACACATGAACGCAATGTATATTTAACCTTTAAACGAATAAAACAAAACCAGAGGAAGTTAGGACTAGAGCATGCTAAAGCAGTTAACAACGAAGTAGAACGACTTTTGAAGCTATGATCGATACAAGAAGTTAAATACCCACACTGACTGGAAATATATTTTTCCTCTCCCGCACATCGACATACTACTGGAAGCTACAACTGGATAGAATGTATTATCTTTCATGGAAACCTTTGCAGGGTACAACCAAATACCTACACATCCCAAAGACCAGGAGAAGACCTTGTTTCCAGCCTACAGAGGGACATACTACTACAATGTCATGCAATTCAGGCTAAAGAACGCGAGAGCAATATATCAGCGACTCGTGAACAAAATGTTCAAAGCACAACTGGGACAAACGATGGAGGTCTACATCAATGACATGCTGGTAAAATCAACCCTACCACATGATCACGTGCCATAGGTCGCTGAGTGTTTCAAAATCTTGAAAGAATACATGATGAAACTCAACACAGGAAAGTGCTCCTTTGGCGTAGCATCAGGAGAGTTCCTAAGGAATTTGGTCAGAGAGATAAGCGCGCTAGCATCGACTCCAGGTACAAACCTGAAGCAGATAAGCGTGCTAGAATTGCCTCTAGCTCCAAAAACACGAAAGGAGGTGCAACGACTCATGGGAAGGATTGCAACACTAAATCGTTTCATTTTTAGATCAATCAACAAATACCTACCATTCTACAAGTTACTTAAAGCAAACAAAAAGTTTGAATGGTGTGGCGAAAGTCAAGAAGCCCTAAATCAGCTCAAGACATACGTAGCCAATCCACCTATTCTGTCAAAGCCGAAAACAGAAAGAATCTCTAGCTATAAATGGCGGTATATGCAGCCACAATCAATGGAGTATTAGTCCGAGAAGAGCATAGGGTGCATAAATTGATTTATAATGTAAGCAAAACATTACCTATTGCAGAAATTTGATACCCCACCATGGAAAAATTAGCATTAGCGATAGCGGCGGCAGCGCAAAAACTCCAATCTTACTTCCAAATCCAGACTATAGCTTTAGTCAGAAGCACCCACTCTGGGCCATCTTGCATAGCCTCAGCCAGTCCGGGTGGTTAGCCAAATGGGCTATTGAGCTATATGAGCACAATATCGAGTTCAAAACAAAATTAGCAGCAAAATCTCAAGTCCTCTCTGAATTTGTAGCGGAATTAAGCGGCCCAAAAATGACCATGCTAGTATACTACTATCGTGGAAACTTCACGCAGATGGTGCATCATCAAAAATGGGCATCAGAATAGGTATAAGGCTAACATCACTAGCATGAAAAATCTTTGAATAGTCGTTACGTTTAGGATATAATGCCTCAAACAATGAGGCAAAATATGAGGCCCTCATAGGAGGTACATAACTCGCCATAGGCCTGGGAATAAAATCCCTCCACGCCTACACATATACTCAACTACTAGCCAACCAATGTAAAGGAGAATACGCTGCAAAGGATTCACAAATGGAAAGTCTTCTCCAACTAGTGAAGGAACTCATGGCAAAGCTCAGAAACTTTGAACTAACGAAGATACTACACAGAGAAAACACCACGGCTGATGCTTTAGCGGCCTTAGCATCTACGTCAGCACCATACTAGAGGGATCAAATCATACGATATATCTAGCACCATACCAGAAGATCAGAGACAAGCACGGTAACTTAAAATTCAGAGCACCCGATACTGCATGATCAAAGACCAGCTATACAAGTGCATCTTCGGCGGCCCATACTTGCGGTGTGTAAGCACCGACGAAGCCAAAACATTACTTGCTGAAATTCACAACAGATCATACAGAAGCCAATCAAGAGGCGGGCCTTAGCCATCATGATAAAGCGACAAGAATACTACTGGCCAACGATGGCTAGAAAAAGCAAGGAGTATTCCAAACGATGCGATAAATGCAAGCGACACGCTCTGACCATGCACCAACCAAAAGAAGCTTTGATTTCAGCCTCCACTCCCTACCCTTTTATGCCTTGGGAAATGGACATAATGGGGCCGATGGAGCCATCTAGAATGCGAAAGCAGAAATTTGTACTTGTTCTCGTAGACTATTCTACAAAATGTGTCAAAGCAGCTACTCACAGATCACCGGGGAAACTGTGATGACCCTTTTTTATGGAAGAAGATCATATGCAGGCACAAGCTTCTAAAAGAAATTGTGACTGACAACTGAACAAATCTGACATCAAGGCCTATAAAAGCATTATGTGAAGACAAGGCAATACGGCTAACAACATCAATGCCAAGATGAATCTGACTAATGGATAGGCAAAGGCAACTAGCATGAGCACTTTAAGCAACTCAAAAAGCGGCTACATTCAGAAAAATCCGAGTGTACCAAAAAACTACCAGCCATCCTATGAACTTATAGAACCACGCCGCAAAACTCCAATGGGGAAACAATATTCTCCCTCTCTTTCGGCATTGCGGCGATGGTGCCAGCGGAAGTCCTTGTCCCAAGCATACGGAGGACACTCGGTCATGAAACAAGTGCCTCAACAACGAAACATTGTAGGATGGTATGGACATACTGGATGAAAGGAGAGACCTTGCAATCGTTACGATGTAGAACTACCAACAAATAACCACGACGGACTAAACCTCCAAAGTCAAGGAAAAAAGGTTCAAGGTAGGAGAACTCATACTCTGGAATGTCTTCAGAAATACAAAGGAGCCTAATGCCAAAAACTCTGAGTAAACTGGGAAGGACCTTACCATGTGATGCAGGTATTCAAAATGAGGGATATCGATTGGAAGAGACGAAGACAAAGAAGCCTGTGGTAAATGATTGGAAGGCAATGACTACATTATTAATGGCATAAAGCAAACCTGTAATAAATCAAACTACGTTTAAGGCTTGATATCTTCAAGGTACGTATGCAGCTCATGTTAAGTGAGTCCAGCAATATCTTAATTATATATATATATATATATGTGTGTGTGTGTGTGTGTGCATATATAAAGCTAAAAGGAAAGGAAAAGCGTCAAGACAACGTGCAAAAGTACACAATAGTAGAATCAAGAGTAAACGTGCAACTAACAAATCTACCGATTTACAAAAGTACTCAAAGATCGCCCACCGACTAGAAGAAGAAGAAAAAACGGCAACCAACAGATCTACTAGCTTAGGACAAAGGAGATCGCCTGCCAACTAGGTGAAGAAGAAAAGAAAATAGTGACCAACAGTAATTCTAGCTCAAGAAAAAAGAGCAGCACCCTCTGCGTTATCACTCTCTCCCAAAATGGCCGAATTCTTTACGTTTGTTATTTTTGATGACAAGAAAGCATTTAATTCATTAAATGCAAACAGTTGTCATTGAAAGCTCTTGAGGTTCGAACCACAAATAACCTAGAATCAACGCACTAGAACTATGGGATTCTCAGTTAAGTTAAAGAAATCTAAAGTGTGAGATTGACAACTACAACTACTACTCAAACCAAATCAAAACCAAACAGAGCATAAACTAAATAAACTCAAGAACAAAGTAAAATCAAAGACAAGTGATTTAAAACAAATGGTGTAAGGCAAGGCAAACAATCTATGAGAAGGGAAATCAATCAACGATGCAACAAGGTACAATAAAGCTCAACTAGGACATGAAACAGAACACTAGATCAACCACTCTAATTGCATTAACCTCTACATCAATCAATTGATTTATTAAACTCTCATTTGCAAACCAATAAATCAATAAATATTAGAATAAAGTTCACTAGGTCCACTAATGACTCTAACACCATCTCTCAATGGCTAGGGAAGAAATGTTCTTAAAAGGTCATTTAGGAATTTCATCAAACACCTTTTGGACATGAAATCTCCCAGCATCTGTTTTCAGGGAATCAAGTTGAATGTAGCATTAAGGCCACTAAATAAGAAAGAATCTAACAACCTAAGCATCAAAATTAACAACCCAACCCTATGATTTACCAAGCCTCCAACCACTTTATGGCTTACTCACACATATCAAAAATAGAAGCAAAAAATTGATAAGATGATGAACATAATGAAATAGACAAGAGATAAGATAAAGAGATTCTTCAAATATACTCAAAGAAGATGATCCAAGTGAGTCTCTGAATGTTTTCTCTCAAACTCTCTCTCAATAAGTTCTTAGGTGGCTACAAATTAAAACTTATATAATGCTTAGATGAAAGTTAGGTCTTTATGCCCTTAACTGAGGTTTTAAAAACGCTAAAAACAAATTTGGGTCGACCGGGGACAAACTAGGTCAGACCAAATAAAATGGTATGATGAGGTCATGGTCGACGTCCCACTGTCGACCTAGTGGTCGAGGAAGAATCGCCCAAGAAGGGGTTCGTGCATGCGTTCCATTGAGACAGCTTCCGTCGCGTTGCAGGTCGAGTACTTGGTTCTCGAGCAATTGGTGTGCGACAGGGCTTGATCGACCACATTCGATTGGGTCATTGGTCGATGGAGTGAGTTCCAGCCTGATTGGAATCCAACGACCCGGTGTTAATCTCTCCAAGTCGGGCTGAGGGTTGAGGATATGATCATGTGTGAGTTACCACGGTTGTATGCGGATTGGGTTGTAACCATAAATCGTGTTGTCCATGGTCCAAAATGCTGAGGTGCTTCTTCAGGACCACGTGCGTTAGGCTCTTTGGGTTGACCCCCTGGTCAAGTTCGCACGATCCGTAACCATGCCTGCGTGTGTTCCATGCGATTTTCTCATCGGGCCACGACCATCGACATTATGGTCGAGTAATGCTCTCTCACGTGCGAGTGGACGTGCAATTGACCTTCCTTGGTCGATCATGAGGTCGATCTTTGGTCCAAAAGTTTCCAACTTCTAGTCCAATGATTTGATGCTTTATACAACAAGCTCCGATCCTCCAAGTTGAGTTCCAAGTCATCTAAAATAACTCAAAAAGAAGAAAATATGTGAATGCATGATCCTAAGACTCTTATACATGAACTATACACAATGCTATATGAACGAGGCTAAATGCAACCTATATGAATGAGAATGATGCAAAACTATAATGAAAACTAGCACAATATTTACATATATCACCTCTTCCAGACTTGCCTTTTACTTGTCCTCAAGGAAACAACCTACAAGAATGAAAAAGAGGTTTGAAAAACAAAGGGAGTATCTTACCTAAAACAAACAACTCATCAAGTTAAGACCGTAACCCACTTATGAACCCTCATCCTTAGAAAGACCACAATATAATCGTATCACTTAGTCTCCAATCCGAAATGTCTTATATCCTAAACCAATTTCTAGGCCCTTGAATTGATTCCTCATTTCAAAAGGTGAAGGCTTCCTAAGGACTTTAGATCAAAGAACATATGATATAACTTCCTTAAGCTTAGCATAACTTAATTCAGTTACGCACTTTTATCATTTCTTGTTTTGGTTTAGTTTTAACACAAGTTCATTGGTTTTAGGATCCACAACCGATCAAATGTCTACTTTATATAATTTTTGAGGATCCACCAACATGAGAGGGTTGCTTCACGTTCTGCTCTCATCTTTCTTAGTGAGACACAAAAATGTACGGGTTTACGCATATTTTCTCGCTCACTTTGGGCATCATTGAATGAACTGTATTGGTAAGAATAGTCACCTTAGTTAGTTGACAAGCTAAGCTCAAAGAAGGAAAGTGTACAATGCATCTCATGGACATAAATAAACAGTATAAGTTCAATTAAAGAAATTAATTCAAGTTATTTCAAGATATAGCGCAAGCATAGGAGTTCCGAGTGAATGATCTATCAATTTTTTGAATGGGCATGACTAAGATAAAGAACTCATAATGGTCACTAGACATGAACCTGACAAGAGTTCTTACCTCAAGCAAGAAAATTCCCAAAACCGAATATCAGAACTATGATGCAATCCTAGATGCTTGTAAAGACTCAATCTTAAGTGAAATGCTAATGCAACTAAATGCTGGTTTTTGTATGTTTGCAAAAAAATTCATGTAAAATGCAATGTACATCTAAGACTGAAGATAATAAATAATTAAATAATTAGTAAACAACCGGTTCCTCCCCCGTACTTACTTCTCACTATCTCGGTGAAAAAGTAAACACAAGAGAGGGAGACCTCAACAAAGCAAATCAAAAATGCAAAAACAAATTAAAACTATGTACAAAGTTGGTGAATTTTGTACCTTGACAAGTGAGGATTATAGCCAAAAGTTTGGTTGACATAGGTCTTCTTGTTTAGCTCATCCCATCCCTCAATACTTTGCTGTCCAGGAGTTTGCGAGGTCAAGCATCCTATCATCCGCACCGACCTGTAGTACGTATCATTGATCCACTTCTCTCGACACTTTGGTCTAGTCAAATGCTTCATGCGTTCAAGATTTTTATTTGGTACCGTCGACTCGTTAATGATCGAGCTCGTTTTTGATCTCGCCCCGTTCCACATGCGTTCTGAGCCGATCATCGATCCGGTCTGGTCGACCTTATCCTCGACCAAAATCCCATCTCTTCAAACCAAAACTCCATGTTTCCAATCCTTATCCAAGTCCATTCTCAAAGTGACTAAAAAACATCATAACACACTAAAAATAGCAAAACAAAGAAAAATAAGTGCTATATAAAAGGATATCATGGGATTGCCTCCGAATTTTGCTTGTTTTATGTCTCAAGCTCGACGCTGGTTACAACTTTTTATGTGGTGTGAGGATCGGAAAGCGGAACCTTCCCCGTAATCGCATCCTGAGAATCAACTAAGTAAGCCTTTATTCGTTGGCTGTTTACTATGAATTCTTCTTTTGAACTGTTTTACAGTACAACGGCCCCATAAGGTCGAACATCCTTCACTTCAAAGGGTCCGAACAATCGAGATTTCAGTTTTCTTGGGAATAGCTTCAACCAAGAATTGAACAACAAAACCTTGTCCCCTTCATTGAATTCTCTCTTCACTTTCTTCTTGTCATGAAAAGCCTTAGCCTTCTACTGATAGATTATGGAGCTTTGATACGTATCACGATGGATTTCATCTAGCTCTTGCAACTGTATTAACTGTCTCTTGGATGCTGTTCTGAGATCAAAGTTCAAAAACTTAATAGCCCAGATGGCTTTGTACTCAAGTTTCATCGGAAGATGACAAGCTTTCCCTTACAACATGTTGAAAGGTGTTGTTCCCAATAGTGTTTTAAATGTTGTACTGTAAGCCCACAAAGCGTCGTCCAACTTTCTAGACCAATCCTTTGGAGCATTTTGTGCGGTTTTTCTTCAGATCTCCTTGATTTGGCGATTAGAAACCTCCACTTTCCTGAAGTTTGTGGGTGATAAGGAGTTGCTACCTTGTGTATCACACCATACTTCTTCATGAGGTTCTAAAAATCTTGTTGTTAAAAATGACTACCTCCATCGCTTATCACCACTCTTGGTACACCAAACGTTGGAAATATGATAGTCTTAAACAGTTTAACTACCACCTTGGCGTCATTAGTAGGGCTGGCAATAGCTTATACCCATTTGGAAACGTAATCCACAAAAACCAAGATATAGAGGTTCCCATACAAAGAACGGAAAGCTCTCATGAAGTCTATGCCCCAAACATCAAAAACCTCAACCTCTAATATGAAGTTTTGAGGCATATTTTGCCTCTTCCAATGTTTCCTTGACGTTGACAGTCTTGAAAGTAGCAAGATGTCCTCCATAACTAAAACCATGACAATGAGAAAGGACTCCTTGAACCTCTTCTTCTGGAATACAACTTTGAAATAGTCTATCTTTACCTTTCCTATACAAATAGGGCACATCCTAATAGAATTGACCTACCTCCTTGAAGAATTTCTTCCTATCCTACCCATCAAGATTAATTGGTTCTGATCCACAAGAAAGATAGTTCACAAAATCTGCATACCAAGGACCGTTTTCTTTAACTTTTCTGTAGCGGCTATCTCGTTCACAATCAAGTTGGTGGTTGAACTGCTTGAATGAACAAAACATGCTCTTCCCGAAGAGAATCATCAATGGGTATATCCTCATCAATGCACAGTCTTGAAAGATGATCCACAACCCCATTCTCTATACCCTTTTTATCAATAATCTCCACATCAAACTCTTGTAGCAACAACATCCATCTCAACAACCTTGGTTTGGCGTCCTTCTTTTCTCATTAAGTACTTCAAAGCTGAATGATCCGGTAAATAATCACCTTTGAACCTACAAGGTAAGGTCAAAATTTCTCAAAAGAAAAGACCAGTGTTAAAACCTCCTTCTCGGTTGTTGGATAATCAAGAGTTCTACTTTCATAGTAGATAACATGAAGCTTCTTATCTTTCCTTTGTTCCAACACAGCCCTAGTGCATAATCACTAGCAGAGCAAATGATCTCAAATGGAAGATTCCAATCTGGTGTTTGGACTATAGGTGAACTCACCAAGGCTTCTTTGAGCTGCAAGAAGGCTTTATTGCATTCCTCATCAAAGTTAAACTCGACATCCTTGCACAAGAAGCATGTCAACGGTCCAGAAATTTTTGAGAAGTTCTTGATGAATATTTGAAAGAACCCAACATGTCCTAAGAAACTACAAATCCCCCGGACTGTGGTTGGCGGTGCTTAGCTTGCAAAGGCCTCAATTTTTACCTTATCAACCTCAATACCCTCACTAGAGATCCGATACCCTAGAACCCTCCCATCTCACAATAAAATGGCATTTCTCCCAATTAAGAACCAAGTTCGTATCCTAGAATCGTTGCAAGACCCTGCACAAATTAGAAAGACAAGAACGAAAACAAGCATCATGCACCAAAAAATCATCCATGAATACCTCCATTACATCTTTGATCAAATAAGAGAAAATTGACAACATACACCTTTGAAATGGGGCAGGTGCGTTACATAGTCCAAATGGCATCCGACGATAAGTGAAGGTACCATAAGGACATGTAAAAGTTATCTTCTTTGATCATTAGGATGTATGAGTATTTGAAAGAACTCAGAGTAACCATCAAAGAAACAATAATGCAAATGATTTGCTAGTCTTCCTATCATCTGATCAATAAAGGGCAAAGGGAAATGATCTTTCGTAGCGTAATAGTTCAACCTCCTATAGTCAGTATACATTCTATGACCGGTTGAAATCCTATTGGGTATCAATTCATCTTGCTCATTCCTAATAACAGTTACTCCACATTTTCTATGTACAACATGAATGGGAGAAACCCAGTAACTATCATAAATTCAGAAAATTATACCCGCATCTAGAAGTTTAAGATCTCCTTTCTAACCACATCTTTCCAGTTTGGGTTTAACCGCCTTTGATGCTCAATGGAAGTCATTGATTCATCTTCTAAGTGAATCTTATGCCCACAAAGAGATTGAGAAATTCACTTAATATCATCTAGTGAATATCCTATGGCTTTTCTAAACTTCCTCAATTCCTTTAAGAGCAAAATAGTTTCATCATCACCAAGATCATCATTAATGATAACAGGATAAGGAGAGTTAAGACCGAGGAATATGTACCTTAACCCTTTTGAAAATGGCTTGAGTTCAACTTTAGGAGCCTTGAGTTCACTCCATGGGCCATCTTTATTAATTCCTTTGCCTTTTTCCTTAGGCACATCACTAGACCCAGAATTTGATTTCAACTTTAAAAGCTTTGTATCACACAGAAGTACCTCATAAGAGTCAAGCAGTCACTCATATCCTTTACTCTTCACACTTCAATACCCAAACATATTCTTCTAAACGGTTAGAGCTACTTGTAGAGGATCATCAATGCTCAACTCTTCTACCATATCTCCTTCAAGAACATCAAATGTTTCAATAAGAAACCATTGTTTCCCAACACCTTGATTGTCCATGATCCTCTTAATGCCAAAGTTGACAATTGAATCTCCCAATTGTAAACCAATCCGACCTCTCCTCGAATCAATAAGGGCACAGCTGCAGCAATAAATGGTCTTCCAAGAATAATGGGATCAACTGTTTCCTCATCCATCTCAAGAACCACAAGGTTAGTCGCTACATCAAAATAACCTACTCTCAAGGGTAATCTTCAATAATTCCAATCGGCATACAAACAGAACGATCTGCTAGAATAATGAAATGCGACATTTCTGAAATGATGTTATCCCTATCCTTCTAGCAACAGTTAGGGGCAATAAGTTCAAACTTGATCCAAGATCGCATAAACACTTAGGGAAACACAATGATCCAAGAGACCAAGGTAGAGTGAAGCTTCCTGGATCCTCTAATTTCTTTGGAAAGGAACACTTGATGATGGTACTACATTGGTAAGTAACCATAACTATTCCTTCTTCCATATTTTTCTTGTTGGTGACCATATGCTTCAAGAATCTAGAATATGTTGGGTTAGTTCTAATCATGTCCATCAAAGGCATTGGGACTTTCACACCATCCATAAGTTCCAAGAACTTTTCTCTTTGCTTGGCCAAAATCTGCTGCTTAAAGCTACCCAGAAAAGGCAACTTAGGCTCATATAGTGGTGGAATGTAGCTCCTTGCTTTCTTTAAAAACTCACCATTTTCCTTAATCGGTTCTTGAGAATCCTTAACCTCTTCACTCACCCGTACTGGAACTTCTTCTAGAAGCACAACATCATTGTCTTCATCAACTACCTCTTTCTCCCTTGCGGCTTATCTCCACTTGATGGAAGCTCTTTACCACTCCTAAGAGTAATCAACTTGCAATATACCTTTGTGTTAATTTCCGGTTTTCCAAGAAGTGCTTCAGCTGGTCTTTGGCTTGTGGAAGCCACTTGTGCAATTTGATTATCAAGAGTCTGCAAATGAGAGTAGATGTCTTCAAACTTAGCTTGAGTTTCACTGTGACTAACATCAACCTTGTGTTCAATCTTATCTAGCCGCTTAATCAACTCAGCTGCGCTTTTGCTTGCCCTTCAATTATTTGTCTCATCTTGGTTCGAATATCACCTTCTTCACTCACTTGAGCCGGCTGATAATTGTTTTCCTTTGGCTGTATTGATTGTCTAATCTTGATTTTTGACGAGTAATGGTTCAATGGGCTTGACAAAGAAATCCTCCTCTAAATCACCATGGTGTATCTTGAGGTGCCTTTGGTGGGTGGTATTGGTTTTGAGGATTCTCCACATTGTTGCTCCTATAGGAAAGATTATAGTTCCTATAGTTTTGATTGTAGGGATGGTTTTGGTAACCTCCTTGGTAGTTACTTTGATTCCCCAAGTAGTTAACTTCCTCTTGCACTTTCTCACTACCATCATAAACCACTTCTTGGTACCCTTGTTTTCCTCCATCAACCTCTCCTATGTAATTCACAGCCTTTTCACAAGGAAGACTTTGCTCAATTTATCTAACTTGTCACTCAGCTCCATGTACCTTTGGCTCTCCAAATCTTATTCCTTCATGTTCCTATCATAATCTCCTCCATAGCAAGCCTCACTGTGAGCAAGATTCTCAATCAGTTGCTCCCCTTAAACCGCAGTCAAACTAGCAAAACTACCAAAGCTGTCTGTGTCGAAAGCTCTTCGATAATGCTTAAGTGTCCCTCTATAGAAGATCCCTAAGAGACAGTCTTTTGATACTCCATGATGTGGACACCTCTTCGTGCACTCCTATAGTCTTTCCCATGCTTCATAGAGATTTTCATCCTCTCCTTGCTTGATACTAGAGATGTCACTTCTACGCTTGGCCGTCTTTTGCTTTGGGTACAATTTTGTAACAAACTTCTTCTTCACCATATCCCAAGTAGAGACCAATTCCGAGGGCATGTTTCTCTCCCATTCTGAAGCCTTGTTCCCAAGATAAAAGGGAAACAATATCATCTTGATTGCATCCTCAAGGAAACCATTCATTTTCATTATCCTACAAAGTCTCTCAAATCGATCAAGTGATCCAGAGGCTCTTCCAATGGCAGCCTATTGTACTGGTAGTTTTGAGCCATATTGATAACGCTCGACTTCACCTCGAAGTTGTTGGCTGTAATAGCTGGAGTACGGATACCATAACAAACTTCTCTAAGATTTAGCTCATCAAAAGCCCTAATCAGTCTAGCAGCTGGCTGTCCAAAACCCGGAGGTTGGTTTTGAACTCCAATACCATGAACATATTCCCTTGGAGGCTGCTCATTTAGTTCCCCTGATGGGATGTCGCCTTGGTTGTCCATACCTAGGCTTCTCAAATGATCCACACGCTCTTTTGCTCGTCTCTCGTTGGCTGATCTTCTATTAGCCCTTTCAAGTGCTTAGCAAATTCAGATTACAATCAAGAATTTCTCCTTGTTTGCTACTTAGTTGCATGCACCTTCAAGAAAACAAAAGGCTACAAACTCAAATGATTTGTAACAAACCAGTATAAAGTCTCTAGTCTTAATTCGAATCTAAATCCTAATGTCTAATTGCAATAGGTTCCTCGACAATAGTGCCAAATTGATGTTTGTTCTTTTTGATGACAAGCAAGCAATTAATTCAACAATTGCAAACAACTATCACTTGATGTTTTAACCACAAAAACCTAGAATCAACGCACCAAAACTATAGGAGTCTCACTTAAGCTAAAGAAATCCAAAGTGTGAGATTGACAACTACAACTACTACTCAAACCAAATCAAATCCAAACAAAGCATCAACTAAATAAACTCAAACACAAAGTAAAATAAAACAAAAACATAACAATGAAGAAGAAATGACATGTGATTAAAAACGAATGGTCTAAGTCAAGGCAAACGATCAAGGGGAACGGAAGTCAATTAACGATGCAACAAGGTACAATAAAGCTTAGCATAGGACATGAAACACAACAATAGATAAACCCACTTTCATGACTTTAACCTCTATATCAATCAATTGATTTACTAAACTCTTATTTGCAAAATAATCAATCAATAAGCATTAGAATCAATTTCACTAAGTTCTTTAATCACCCTAACATCATCTCTCAATGGCAATGGAAGAAAAGCTCTTAAAAGGTAATTCAGGAATTGCATCGAACACCTCTGGGGTATGAAATCTCCTAGCATCTAGTTTCAAGTGATCCAGTTGAAACTAGCATTAAGACCATATAATAAGAAGGAATCCAATAACCTTAGCCTCAAAATCAACAACCCAACCCTATGATCTACCAAGCCTTCAACCACTCTATGAACTACCCACACATATCGAAAATAGAAGGAAAACAAATGATAAGATGATGAACATAATGAAATAGACAAGAGAAAACATAGAGAGATTCTTCAGATATCCTCAAAGACGATGATCCAAGTGAGTCTCTCAATGCTTTCTCTCAAACTCTCTCTCAATATATTCTTAGGTGTCTACAAATTAAAACTTAGATAATGCTTAGATGAAACTTAGGTCTTTATACTCTTAACCTAGGGTTTTTAAAACATTAAAGACGAATTTGGGTTGACCTGGGACAAACCAGGTCAGACTAAATAAAATGGTATGATGAGGTCAAGGTCGAGGTTCCACCGTCTACCTGGTGGTCAAGGAAGCATTGCCTAGGAAGGGGTTTGTCCGTGCGTTCCATTGAGGCAGCTTCCGTCGGGTCGCAGGTCGAGTACTTGGTTTGTGAGCAACTGGTGTGGGAAGGGGCTTCATCAACCACATTCAGTCAGCTTATTGGTCGATAGAGTGAGTTCCAGCCTGATTGGAATCCAATGACCCGAGGTCGAGCACTAGTTGTTTGTCAAGGATTGGATTTTATGCACTTTTTCGTGTGGATGCAGAATGTCAAAGTTGTGGTTTGTGGTTTTCATTGAAATGTAGTGCAAGTTTAGTGAATGTTGTTGACTCCTTAGATCATTTTATCTCAACATGAGTGGATATAGGGGTAGTGGTTTTCCATTTTGATCTTATGTTTGCTGCTTCTTATGCTTCTAGACGTGCATGGTTTTGGGATAACCTTAGTCGTATTGTGAATTCTATTGATGTCCCTTTGATGATTGGAGGATATTTTAATACTATTATTTGATGTGATAAAAGGATATATCGTAGTGGTTCTCTCTCACAACATTCGAGTGTATTTATGGATTGGATTCAGCCTCTTTATTTGGTAGATATGGGCTTCTGAGGCTCTCCATACACTAGTAGGAGGGGACCTCTTGCACATGATTATATTGCAAAATGTTTGGATAGAGTTCTATATTTTTCTATCATTCGACTACTTTACAAAGAAGCACGGGTGACTCACCTTCCGTTTGTCTTCCGACCGCTCGCCTCTTTTTGTGCAGTTAACCCTTGAGATTGTGTGTAATCCTTAGCGACGCCTGTTTTGTTTGAAGCTGCGTGGCTACATCATTATGGGTTCAAAAAGATGCTCTCTGCATCGTGGAGTAATTCTCTCTCTACTATAGCGTTTTTGCAACACTTATAGCTTGGAATACAAAAGTTTTTGGGATTATTCAACGTCGTAAAGAGTGATTAGTTGGTCAAACTAATGGCATTCAACAGCTGTTGGACTCTAATCCTTCGGATATGCTTCTTGCGGAAGAGGAAAAGCTGTTACACGAATTTGAGTTAGTATTTGAGTAGGAAGAGACTTTATGTTTTCATACTTCGACCACCATTTGGTGTAGGCAGATTAAATTGATATGATACAAGATGATGATGGTGCTTGGATTTCTAATCTGCGTGCGTTGGAGTACTTAACTGTGAGATTTTATAATGAGTTATACTTGTTGAGTGACGTGGACCAAGTTGCTATTTAATTCCCTAGTTTGGGATTCTTGGATATGTCTCGTGATGAAGTTACAAAGCTCGATACACCATTTTTTTCAAATTAGGTAGAGCCTGCAATTCGCAAGGTCGGAAAGTTTAAAGGTCTAGGTCGTGATGGGTATCAACCAGTGTTCTACCATGACTGTTGGGATGTTGTTGGCCTTTCAGTGGTGGAGTTTGTATTGTAGTTTTTCACTATAGGAATTATCCCTATTGGTACAAAGGATGTCCTCATAGTTCTTTTTTTCCCTTTAAAGCCATATTTTATTGATGGTCGAAGCCCAATATTACACATATAGCATATGATATAGATTGACAAAACAAACTAATAACAAGTGACCCAAAAAAAGGAATTTCTCGAGAATTCCATGTGTATAGTGTTTGTGGAGTTGTTCACCTTCACCAAGAACATGCGTCGGCGCCCTGTTGTAATTGACATGCATATCGCCGAAATGTTGAAGGCTGTCGATCTCTGGTGAGCTCCATTTGATCTTCTGGAAGAGACCATCAAGTGGTTCAATGATATCTACACTCTGTCGCAGATGACAAATCCATGACCCGAGTGCTTATAGGAGGAAAGCCCATCAAATAATCATCACAAAACCATCGATATAATTTAATCAGAAGTAGGCCCAACATATAAACCCACATGTGAAACCAAACATTGTGCGAGTCTGACTAAGCGGAGATTTACAACTCCTAAAATCGATAAGGTCTACAGAATCTAAAGATCACCTACAACCTTTGATGGAAAGCTACAAACTCCAAGACAAACATCAGATGAAACACCAAACAAACCATGGAAAGACAGTAAACATATAAAACAAAAACACAATACCAATTAACAATGATAAGAAATTGGAAGGACACGAGAATTAAATCTAGAAGGAACTTGAACGATGAAGAAAGGACACCGATCATAAATCGGAAGGACACCAGAATTAAATCTGGAAGAAAATCGGCCAAACAAACTCGACAACACCTGAATCTGCATCTCTGAAGGATTTTAAGGAGAGAAGAAATGAGATCGATGATCGCCTGAGTAATCGCCAGAGAGAAAAGGTCGAGAGAAAGTTTCTCTCCCCTCCAGCTCATTCAAGCTTTTTATATTTGAAGCTTTTCATAGTTCTGATTGGTAAGGTTATGAATCTAGAATCTATAAGATAGTTCCGCCCTATAAGCATGTGTAATATGCTGTTTAAAACCATCACTAAGATGATGGTTAGTCACTTGAAGCCCATCATGATGAATCTTATAGGTCCTGCTCAGTCTTGCTTCATCACAAGGAGGTTAAGTTCTGATAACATTGTTGTTGGTCAAGAAGCGGTGCACTCTGTTAGGGTAAGTGATAACAAGATGTTTCGGTCTAATGCTATCAAATGCTCCTACACAAGCACTAAATTGTAGTGTAAGAGGTATCGAACCAACAAGTGTGTCACTAGCACTCAAAATATGAAAACATATTCTAATCCAAGAAATTTCAAGCAATGATTGTGTCACCAAATCAAAAATAAGCAAAACATAATATAGAGCAAGTAAAAGCAGAGAAATGAGCTAAAAATAGAGTAAGATAGACTAGAAAGGCAGTGAATGAAATATATGAAAGTTGGGCATTGAGGAGTGAGGTCAATGATCTATGCTTAGCTAGGACACTCTAAATTGATTAACAAACCATCATGAATCCATTTCAAGTAATTGATTCTACATAATCAATATCATTCTCATGAACAAAGAACTTTGCTTAACTAAACCCAAACCTAACTCTCATTAGCGAAATCTAATCAAGCAAGCATTAAGAAACAATCCAAAATGGCCAATAATCAGACCAACAATCAATCCCTTGATATAGACAAGATTATCTCAGACTTTAGTTTAGTCTAGCATTTCAACAAACACTTGGTGGGTGAATGAATGCAACTAATCAGACTTCAAATAGCCAATAAGAAATCAACATTAAGAACACTAAATCTGATGAGATCCAATCTATTCTAAGCTTAAGCAACCTCAATTGTCCTAGTTCTACATAGATCTACCTCATTTCCTCATTATGCAACGAGATCTACTCACTAATCATGACGGAGAACATAAACCCATAAAATGAAATATATAACATAACTGAAGATGTGTGGATTCCAAGTCGAAGACTTCGAATAAGAAGGAAAGAAGAATACGCCAATAAGCTTTCTCGACAAGTGGTTATGAAGTTGTTCTAGACAAGAGGCTGTCTGAAGAAATACACATATCACGTTGCTGAGCTGGACGAGGAACATATCAGCTAAAATGTCAAGTTGCTATTTTGAAAAAAGAGGAAATATTCCTTATCAAGAGAATTTCCTTTTCTGGAAGATTTGAAAGATTCTAGTTGAGCTGGACGAAGACTTGCTGACCAAGGTGGGGATCATGACATGTAGTTGTTAACCGAAACCATAGGTCTCTATCAAGCAGAAATGGAAACTTGACATATCTTTTGAGTTTCCATTTCAGAAAGATTTGGGTGATTGTAGGTTATGTTGTACGCCTTATATTAGGTTAAGGTTTAAAGAGAAGAAACCTCTTGTTATCCGTGTTTGAGTATCGATTCGTTTCATGTTGGTGAGAATTGTAACCAATATTTGTACAAATTTCGTAGAAACGTTTATATCAATAAATGAAGTGTGCGTTGGATCAGCGCTTTCCGATCAGAAGAGCTGTATGTGCTAAATCCTTACAATTACAATAACTATAAAGATAAGAAAGAGATGACCAGTAATAATTGATGAAATAAATGCAAATACTCAATGTATCATAACTAAATCAAGCATTCATACGAGTGAAAAGAGAGAAAAACAAGTTTAAAATGTTGCTAGATCTGGAAAGAAAATGTGGATAAGTTGGTCAATGTGGAGAAAAAATAAACAAAATGATAAGTTGGTTGCAGAACTAGGAAGCCAATGGTGAGTTGTAGGGGCGAGCTCTGTCTTGGTCATCAAGAGCGCTAGAACTCACCATGCTCAGTGCTAGTCTTGGGTGCGAGTAAGGTGTCCAACTGCATGTGATCCACTACTCTGCCAAGTGTGGGCGAGGAGGCATGGCGAGGAGGTCAATTTCCCTTCCTTTGCAGCTTCTTTTGCTCGAGCTACGCACTCCAATCCCTTCCCTACCATAGCTAATGTCCATAAACACTCCAAAGTGCTCCAATTTGGCTCCCAAGGTACCTAAAAGCTCTCCATATGCAGTATGCATGCAATGTGAATGCAAAGTATGCAATATGAACCTAAAAGGACTCAAAAAATTCAACAAATGCTATAAGTATGGATGCAAAATGTGCCAAATAAGGGTCCTAAAACATGTTAAAATGCAAACATATCAACTCTCCCAAACTTAGTCTTTGCTTGGCAACACAAAAATGCATAGTACTAAGAAGGAAGAAAAGTTGCAAACACATGGAAAACCTTGCTTAAACCAATCAACCTATCAGATCAAAAACCGTAATCCACAAGTGAACTTCAGTTTTATTGGTATGATCATAGTGTACTCGCCTACAAGCTTAGCATCCAACCTAAGGTGTCAATCATAACACCAACTTTATTTCTTATTTTTAGTGGTGCAGGTCTCAAAAGGGGCTAAAGATCAATGAACATATAATTCAACTTCCCTGAGCTTAAAATGACTTTGCATTCACATTGCATACTTATCTTAAGGATCCACAACCGATCAGAGGGCTGCTTCACATCCTTTTTGAGGATCCAAAAAGGTAAGAGGGTTGCTTCATGTCTTGCTCTCAGCTTTCTCAGTGAGACACAAAAATTTATGGGTTTACGCACATTGCTCACTCACCTTAGGCATCATTGAATGAATTTCATTTGTTAGAAGAGTCACATTTAGTTCGTGTCAAGTTAAATTCAAGGAAGGAAAGCGTTCAATGCATCTCAAGGTTCTAGATTGGCAATTAAGGGTCAATTAGAAGGAATCAAATCAGGTTCTTTCGAGATATAACACAAAAAATGTTCCCTAGGTGGATGATCTACCATTTAGCTTTCAAAAGATAGCCAATCGCAAATTCGAAAGTTCACTATGGTTACTAGCCAAAAACTTAACAGAATCGCTTATCCTAAGCAAGATAGTTCCCAAAAGACAAGGGCAGATGCATGAATCCTAAATGCATGCAATCTAGGCAAATTACTAAATGAATGCAGCTACATGAACACTCTAATTTTGTGGTATGCATTTTTAAGTTTCTAAAGTTTTATTTTATTTATATGTCTTAAAAGCTATGTTATGCAATGAAATATGCTGAAAAGAAAAATCTTTATGGATTTTTATTGCATATATTTTATGCATGATCTACTATGGAAAACAAACTAAGAATCACAGAACACATGGTCAATGTCGTCTAGAATCCTCCCCCAAACTTAAATCACATAGTTTCTTGTGTGCTTAAAAGTTCGAAGAAGAATTCTAGACCAGCAAAAAAAGAAAGAAAAGTGCAATGATATATACAATGGAATGGTTGGAGCATTACCTCAGAAGCCAAAGTGATCGGCTGTGGACACGTTCATGGACTGAAGAGCATAATGCTCCACGTTCTGGTAAGCCTCGCAGTCAGGTTGGCGAGGGTGGACAGCGTGTGGTGTTGTTCTGGCGCAGCTTGCTGGAGCTCGCCCTACTCATTGCGAGCGTTGATGTCGAGTGCAGCAAGTTATTGGGTCGTTGGGGTTCAACCTTCTCCAATTGCTCTCTTAAGTTTTTGTACTCGTTTCTATGAAGCCCAATGACCTGACAAGCTGACATAATATCCACATCAACAGAAAGAGTTGAAAAATAAGATAAAAGCACATGCCAACAACTTAAGTAAAAATATATAGAATGGATATTCATGGGACTTCCACCCAAGTGAGCTTGTTTATAGTCCCAAGCTTAACTCTACATTCTCGTTCAGAGTGGGGATGGCTCATCGAGAACTACTCAAGTTCTCTCTGGAATTCCCTCATCAACCAAGTAAGGCTTAACCCTTTGTCAATTCACTGTGAAGTGTTCTCCATTCGTGTTGGTTACAGTGATTGCTTCAAATGGAAGAACTTCTTGCACCTTAAACGGACCAGACTACCTCGATTTCAACTTCCCAGTAAATAACTTGACCCTTGAATTGAATAGATGCACTTGATCACCAGCTGTGATCTTCTTGTGTGCTATCTTCTTATCATGGAGAGCATTAGTCCTTTCCTTGTAGATTTTCGAGCGCTCATAAGCATCCAGTCTGATCTCTTCCAATTCAAGAAGTCAATTAGCCTTTTCTCATGGGCTGTTTTGAAATTGAAGTAAAAACTTTGTAGCCCGGATTGCCTTGTTCTCGATCTCAACAAGTAAGTGACAAAATTAAATCTGAAATGGAGTTCTTCCAATTGGAGTTTTATGATCTGTCTTGTATGCCCACAATGTATCATGAAGGTTAGCAGCCTAGTCTTTCTTTGATGCACAAACGATCCTTGAGAGTATTGCCTTGATCTGTTTGTGTGAGACCTCAACGTGCCCACTAGTTTGTGGGTGATAAGGTGTAGCCACCTTATCCTTAACTCCATACTTTTTCATCAGGTTTTCAAGCAACTTGTTGATGAGGTGAGATCCTCCATCCATGATTACAACTCGTGGCCCTCCAAACCTGGAGAAGATGATGTTCTTTAACAACTTAATCACAACCTTAGCATCATTGGTAGGACAAGCTATACCTTCAACCCACTTAGAGACATAGTCCACTTCCACTAGAAGGTAACTATTGCCATGTGATAAAGGGTGGTTGAAAGGTCTCATAATGTCGATGCCCCAACAATTAAGTACATCAATGTGCAGAATCGGATTCTGAGGCATCTCATGTCGTTTGCTGATGTTGACTATTCGTTGGCAGGGATCACACCTTGAGATGAAGACTTGAGCATCCTTGAACATTTTTTTTCCACCAAAACCCAGCTTGTAGAATCTTCAGCACTATCTTGAAGGTTGCAAAGTGTCCTCCATAAGTCGATTCATGGCAATGCTCCAAGATTCCCTGAACTTCCTTCTCAACTGTGGAGCGTCTAAACAGCCCATGTGACCCCTTCTTGTACAGATACAGTTCATCCCAGAAGTAAAGGTTGACATCCCTGAAGAACTTCTTTTTCTTATAAGGGTCCAAGAACTTAGGTATTTCACCAACAACAAGATAGTTAACCAAGTCTGCATACCAAGATACTGAAGATCCAACAAGCCTATTCTTGGGTGGAAGGCAGCTTTCTTCACCTTCACTTATACTTTAGGAAGTTCTTGAAGTCAAGCCAGCTTGGTGGAAGCTTTACAATCATGGTGTTTATTGTGAAGGATTCACATATTGACATGCCTTTATATTTGATCTCTTGACCAAGAGTTTCCACATGTTGCATTAGTGATTTCTAATCAACCACTACAAAATTCAGAAACTTTACCACAATGTACTTCTGACAACCAGCATCTTCAACCCTGTACTTCTTTTCCAGGGTCTTCTATAACATATTGGATGTTTGTAGTCATAGTAGACTTTGAAGAGTTTGTCATCAAGATGGTTTAAGATCCAGCCTTTACACATGTAGTCTGAATGATCCCATGCTTCCACAATATTAAACATTAATGGATTTATGTTACCCTCAGGAAGGATTGGTTTCTCCTCCTTGACAAACTTCTCAAGCTTGAGATTTTCCAGAAAAAAAAATCATCTTTGGATACCACAACTTGAAACTTTTGCCTGCAAATTTTTAAGCAGCGGTCCCATCATTCATGGTAGGTGAATCCCGAGTACATTTATGTGTGCTGCAGCACTTTGACCAGTCACTGAAGGATAAGCACTTCGGAATAAGATTTGGCTTGTCTTCTCGTCAGCTTGATTGTCAACAGGTAAACTGGTTGTATCAACGGCTTGATCTTCCATTTTTGTGTCTTGGATGTGTCTCGGTCTTTCTTTGGTAGACATCTCAAACGAGTAAAACACACTTAACTAAACAACATCACTTTGAAATTAAATTAAAAAATTTGCAGAACCGTTTTAACGATTTGAAATACTGTTCTAAATTTTTTTGCGAATTTTTAACTAGTAAACGATCTGCAGAACTTTTAGAAAACTATGCAAATGCCTTTTAAATTTTTTGTCACGTTTTGTCAAAATCCAGAAAAGATTTTCTGAGGTAAAACTTGCAAATTCCATTGATTGTCTTGTTACGTGTTTTCAACAACTAAAAAACGATCAGCGGAGCAAAAGGCTTGCGAATTCCGTTAAAGATTTTGTTGAACGATCCACTGATCCGTTTCAGGGTTTGTAAATATCGTTTCAGTTCTATCATTTAAAGAAAACAATCTGCGGAAACACGTATGTGAATCGCATATACCATTTTTCGAATATGAAGCTGCAAAAAACATTAGTATTAAACGCAAAAAACATATTTTACTATCGTATTAACCAAAAATATGGTGGATTTTATTGAGTTAAGACTGTAAGGACATATAAACTCGAATCAGGTTTAGTAATTGTACAAATACAGTAAACAATCAAGGAAATGGCTAAGGTAAATAAACTACATAGCTGAGACGAAAGTCTCATTACCTTAACTCAATAAACGTTATGTGGCATACTCGGATCGATGCGTTTTTGAATCCTAAGGTAGAACTGTACACTAGACCATTGATGTTTCACGTGACAAACAAAATCAGCGAACTAATGTGTGTACTTCTACTCTCTTGGACTCTAGACGAAACGTGAGAGATAATTGTTGTGGTGTTTTTTCTTGAAAAACATTAAGAATGAGAAAAGTCTCTGACTTGTTCTTTTTAAAGAGCTGAAAACGTGGAGAGTATGTTCTTTGGTCCAACACTTTGCTTTGTTTTTTGCTCAAAATTTGGAGTACTGCTTCACTAGTATAGTGTAGGAGATTCTAGTCCTATAAATGTATACGTCTCATTTGATATGGAAATGTTTGACAATTTTTCTTATCCATGTATTTGTCATTACCCTTTTTATCAAAAAATTGTAATAATCAGTTAAATAGACGTCAACAACGTCAGATTAATTAGTTACGAAATCTCCTGTGAACGATGAACTGAATGCTGTTGTTGGGGTATATGTTCTTGAATTTATTGGCAAACTAGATGTACCTATGACTATGGATTCTGAAGTGAGAACCCCACCACTGAAAAAAGCAAAGCTAGATCACGATAATGTGATGTACTCTAGTGATTTGCTCAACGAGACTCCAATGGGCGTCAATGGTTTTGAAGTTCTTCCTTCCCAAATAAGAAAACTGAAGAGAGTTATCATCGCTTATAAATATCTTTAGTTTTTGAATATGTTTATTCATTCTTGTTTAATTTGTAGGTGGATATTGTGAGGCATATATATTTTTGAAAAGCATCTAGACATTGTATTAGAATTCCGTCCAAAGAACCCACATTTGAGGAACACTACAAGAAAATACGCTTTTTCACATTTAACAACTGATTTGAGACTGTTCTGTGATTGATGTGTAACTATAGAAAATCAGTCACACATTAATCGCACATTTACTACTGAACAACTTATTTACCAATCAATCGCAAAAATGCGACTGACGTAAGACTGATCTAAGACTGAATAATTCTCTTTCACATTAGCAGCGAAACTGCTAGTAATGTGGCATTGAAATATTAGTGATAGATATTCAGTCGCACATAGTAGCAACAAATTAGTTACAAAACGTATTTTACATTTTTTTACAAATTGTAGCTAAGATGTGCGCCTTAATATTCAATTGCACATTTTTGTCGCACTTAAGTAGCAGTTAAGTGACAAACTTTGCCTATATACATCAACTATTTTATTGCCAAAACACAATCAAAATTCACACCAAAAAAACCATTTTCAGCAAAAAAAAAATTTATAGAAAAACAATTTTGAGAAAAAAAATGGGAGAGAATTATAAGTACATAAATTTTTGGGAGTAAATGTATAGAATAATCGACAAAGAAACAAGAAACATCATGGTGAAATTTGTTGTTTAAGTGGACGAGTTCATGAATGTTGTGAGTAATCAGCCGCTACAACTCATTAATAAGGGTAAGTTTTTTGGTCCCTGCATTTTGTGCCAAAATAATAAATTTCTTCCAGGCCAAAAATTTTAAACCATCTATTTAGTCGAGGACTTATGCCTCAATATTAATTTTGCTACTTGCATTTGGAAGATCTGAATATGAATTTAGGCAGTTATAGTGCAAGTCATGATAGAAGTGACCATCAAGCATATGCATGGTAAATGTTGCATTTCCTCCTGAGCATAATACGGATTATGATCAGAATTACGATCATGCTGAGCATGGACATTATCAAAATATTGATGATGAACTACCTTATAGTGAGGCACAAATTTTTTTATGTCATGTTAGAAGCTGCTAACAATCCTTTATTTGATGGGTGTCAGGAAAGTTACTCGCAATTATCATTAGCATCTCGATTCATGAACACGAAAGAAAATTTTACTGAATCTGAACAGTGCATTAACAATTAGGCAAAACTCATTTTAGAGTATATGTCTAAGGGTAATCAGTGCACTACATCATTTCATGAAACCGATAAATTGATGCAAAATTTAGGGCTCTCTTATTATACAATTGATGTGTGTATGCATAATTGTATGATCTTCTAGAAAGATATTAAATAATGGGGTAAGTGTAAATTTTGCGGATCACCAAGATACAAGGAGAGTGCTGGAATAACCAACATACCATTCAGTCTTATATGGTATTTACCTATCATTGATAGAATAAAAAGTCTATATCAGGGTGCCCACAATACAGAGGCAATAAGATGACACATATAAAATGAATAAACAAATGAAAGATGTCTCGTCCATCTGATGCAACATAGTGGAAGAATTTACAGCAGTTGCACCCCATATTTGCAAGTGAACTTCGCAATGTATATTTTGTATTATACATAGATGGGTTCAATCTTTTTGGAATGTCTCGTAATCACTCGTTGTGGCATGTGATCATGGCTCCATATAATTTACCTCTAGGTATGTGTACGAAGAAAGAATATGTGTGGCTTAAAATTTTGAATTTAGATCTACATCATCCACAAGCAAGTATTGATATATTCCTTCGTCCTCTGATTGATGAGTTGAAAGAGCTATGAACGACTCGATTTGAGGCGTTTGACAAGTTCAGCCAACAAAATTTTAATGTCAAAGCAATTTTGATGTGGATGATTAGTGACTTCCTCGCATACGGCATGTTAGTGACCTCCCCGCATACAACATTATTCAGACCTTTCGAGCAGAGTTCAAGAAAGTCGGTGTCAATTAGCTGAAAGGAATAGTGACTCAGGCGAAGTGGAAAGATAAATGTCGAAGTGGACGACGGTGTCAATCTACTGTGTTCGTTTGATCTGAAGTCACTAATAGGTTTTTTCTCTACTCATAATGGTTATCTTTTTAGTGAGAAAAGGCTTTATATTCTGCAAGCATCAATGAGAGAGATCTTGATAAATGGGGTACATGGTGGAGGACTCATGGGCCACTTTGGAGTTGATAAAATAAGCGTTTTGGTGGAGTACTTCTTTTGGCCTTACTTGAAGAAACATGTAGAACGGTTCTGTTCTAAATGCATCACTTGCCACAAAGCCAAATCCAGGTTACATCCATATGGTTTATACATGCCTTTACCTATTCCTACTATGCCTTGGGTTGATATATCAATAAATTTTGCTCTTGGCTTACTCAAAATCCGAGGAAAGGATTCTATCTTTGTTGTAGTCGACATGTTATCAAAGATGGCACATTTCATTCCATGTGCAAAGACTAATGATGCCACTCAAAGTGTTGATCTATTCTTCAAAGAAGTTGTACGCCTACATGGAATCCCAAGAATCATTGTTTCGGACAGAGACACCAAGTTCTTGAACCACTTTTGGAGAGTACTTTGGAGAAAACTCGGAACTAAGCTGCTCTTTTCTACCACTTGCCATCCACAAACTGATAGAAAAATCGAGGTTGTAAACAGGTCCTTATCCACTTCTTTAAGAGGCACAGTTGGTAAGAATTTGAGAAATTGATTAGATTGTATTCCATTTGTTGAATTCGCTTATAATCATGCTAACCACTTAATTACTAAGCTTTCTCCTTTTGAGATTGTGTATGGTATTAAGCCAGAGACGCCTTTAGACCTTGCACCACTACCCCCTTTAGAGTTCACTAATCAAGGTGGTAAAAGCAAAGAAGAAACAATCAAGAAGCTACATGAGAATGTGAAAGAGAACATTGAGAAGAAACCGCAAACTATAAGAAAGCGGTTGATAAAGGACGCAAGAAGGTCATCTTTAATCCAGGAGATTGGGATTGGGCTCATATGAGGCCAGAGAGGTTTCCAAACCAACGGAAAAACAAGCTAGCACCTAGAGGAGATAGTCCATTCAAAGTACTAGAGAGGCTCAACAACAACGCCTATCGTCTTGAGCTGCCAGGTGAGTTAACCATATCACCCACTTTCAATGTTGCTGACTTAGCTCCCTATGTTGTAGATGGAAGTGTTTTGAGGCCAAAACCTTCTCAAGAGGGAGGGAATGATGAGGACATTGACTCCAACAAGACTATAAAAGAGACGTTAGCGGAATAAGATACAACTATCATGAAGGATCCGCCCAAGACAAGAGCGGGAACCAAGAGGTTTAGAGAGATGTTTAACAAGTCTATACAAATCCTATTAGCACAAAGAGTTGAAGAGAAAAAGGTCGTACCAAAATATGGAAGCAATGGAGCCCAAATAGAGCTACTTGAAGGCCAAATGGTGATGCTCACAATTCAGCCACTTAAGGGCCCAACTTAAGGACACCTAAGACTTACCAAAACCATGCTAAGGTTAGTTTTTCATTGTGATTTGGTTTGTTTCTTTTGCAGGTTGAACGTTTAAATTTTCTTTCAGTATTTTTCCATAATTCGTACTAGTCGTTGAAGGCATTATGATGTAATCTTTTTCTTTTAATTTTTGAGTATTCTCATTCATTGTAAGAGATACTATCCTAGCTGCCTTGAACCATTATATAAGGTTCCTCACATGCAGCTTTGTAACACACCTATTGAATCAATAAAATTGTACTTCTTCTTCTCAAAATCGAGAGAGATTTAAACACTTCAAATTTGGTCTTTCCTTGTGAGTGATATCAAGGTGACTCCGAGTTGTGACTTATCACTTGTGTGGCATCCATAAATCCACTTTCACATCCGTATCACCCACCGAGTTGTGCTACAGAGAAACTTGAGTCCAACTAGCCGATTCCCATCATTCCACCATCAAGTTCGTTTGTTTTCAATAGAAGAGTGACTGGAGTCCAATCTATAGAAATCTTCTATCCCTTTGTGAGATCATATCAACTGATCTTACATCAATTAGTGAAGTTTTCGTGAAGACGCATACTAGGTCATCGGATGGGAGCTATGTGGACTTGTAGGCATTGCATGTTTCTGAGAAATATCAGAAAAACATGAGTGGCAATAGACAGTTCTAGATGGATAGTAACACCAATCTATCAGACGGTGCTTCGGAGACAGTAGAGCTTACTTTAGAGCAGGATGATGAGATTTTTTCCTTCATGTATTTGTTAAAAAAAATTATATTACTTTTTTTATAAACTTATTACTAATTTCTAACATTATTTTGGATTTTTAGTCTATATTACTTGATCGCAAAGACAACGTATACAGATTGGGAAACCTTGGCCAGAGGTATCATACCTCGAATAACAAAGCGATTGCCAACTCTTCAGTCACATATACAATATCAGACTTTGAGAGGTAGTTGAAATATGCAAAGAAAGAGATGGCAAGTTACAAGCAAAACGTGGGCCAAAAGACGAGTTACAAGCAAAACAAAGACCAAAAGATGAAGAGTTACAAGCAAAATGTGGACCAAGAGTTGATGGGTTACAAGCAAAAAATAGAGCAAGAGATGGCAATACTCAAGCAGAAGAACTTTCCGCTTCTATAGTACATGTAGGCAAGAGACCCGTCTTTTCCGGCTCACTTGACTACTATGCCTCCTCCCCCACAACGTGATAGTATGGAGTCTTATTCTCTAGCTAGACCAACCTACCCTTTCCCCGACTTTACCGACGACAATGATTTTCTTTTAGCTTTTTCTTTGAACATATTATGTATTTTACATTTCACATTTGTAAACAATTTCGTTTATGTAATATATTTTTAATGAGCAACTGATTTGTCACCAATGAAAGTGTGACTGATCTGCTACTAAAAAAGTACGACTTATTTGCTACTGCAAAAGTGCGAATGACCTGCCACTGACTTCCTATTACTGATTTGTGACAGAAAACTGCGACTGATCTACCACTGAACATTTGCAACTGATTTGCTATTGCAGAAGTGCGATTGATTTTGTAGTCACAAATAGATTTTTCTCTTGTAGTGGAAAACATGTATGAATTTCTTGGTAATCCTAATCGAGACATTGTATCAACCACTCTAGAAACTCTCCACTAAAGATCTTGTAGAAGGAGACAACGCATTAGCAGACCTGCAATATTCAGGCTTTTAAGTGGAATGGTTGGAGAACAAGCTCGAAAAAGTAAAATAAAAGAAGGACGAAGAGCAAATTGGTGAGAGTCGAATTCAAAAGTTAGAAGAGGAGTTGAAGGTATTTAGGAGGATGTGTATGAACATGGAAGCTTCGGTGGAGATGGAGAAGGCAAATGTATTGGCTGCTAGAGCTCCTTTCACGTTGGATAAAGTTGTCTGATAACTTTGGTTTGTTTAAGTCTAGGTTTCGAAATCAGAGTCCTTTAAAAACTTATCAACGTAGAGAGACCCATGTTTCTTTTATAAATCCAAAAAAAAAAATTTTGGAAAAATTATTAGATTCTGTACTTAACTTAAACATTCAAATTTAAAACCTTCCTTAATTAAAGAAGAACAAGAGACATGGAGACAAGTGAAATTTGGGTTCGACTCCGGGTGATCAGGATGTTTTGATGGTGGAGGTTGGAGGAGAGATACAATTATCGGATGAACCAGGTGGTGCTGCGGTGTCGTGGGTATCAAAGGTATCATATTCGAGTTTGGGTGCAGCGCCGGTACCGGAGGGAATTCGATTGTTGATGGTTTTGTTAAAGAGAAGATGAGTGTAGAATACCCTAATGGAAAAGATGGAGAGCCGGTTATTACGATCAGGAAAGAGGTCATGGGCGCTATGAATGGGAAGTGGAAATAATGTATCATTGTCAAAGTGTTAGGATGAAGTGTGAACATTGGTGCTCTTAATAAGAAGTTGCTTGAGATAATCTAACTTAATAAATAATGTTGAACAAACTGAGGGCATAAACACAAACTGGATTGTGTGAGAATAAAAACTTCATCTTCTCCCATGACACGAGCCCAGAAGCAATGCTGCACATTAAAGTATGCTACATATCAATACGAACCAGTCACAATGTGCTTGGATGATCTATCACTCTCTAAAAATCAAAAGCCTCATCAAAATCCTAATTAAGTTAGGTTTTGATAAGCTCTTTATTTTTTGGGATTTAGGATATTGTTATGAGATTTATTGTTTGGTTTAGATTTCGATTTAAAATTTATGTTCTTCAATTGATTATTTTGTTTGTATTGTTTTTGTTTAGGGTTACAGATTTTGGCTCAGTTACATGTTAATTTTAAGTTTTGTTGTGCTTGTACCTTACTTTCTCAATCAAAGATGCATAGATGTTAGGAATTTGTCAACATGTATTGTAATCATTCATAAAATCGATTTTACTATTGCTGGTTTTAAACATTCATAATACTATTAGCTCTTAAAAATTCATAATCGATGTAGTATTGCTGATATTAAATTATGATAATAACTCGATTTTGTCAACATGTATGATAAATTGATTTTAACCTCTCATAAACTCAGTGTGGTTTCCTTCAGAAGTAAAATGTACGATAAATCGATTCTGTAAAGATTAGAATATGAGTGTGGTTTCCTTTAAAATCAGATTGTTGTAGTTAATTCTCTTATTTTCTGTTTTAGATGGATTAATCAGTTTTAGATGAATACAAAAAGTGCTTGAAATAATAAGACAGATACCGAGTGGTGGAAGTGAAAGATGTCGAGGAAAACTTAAAGAAAATCCTGAAAAATGTGGAGCAATATCTCGATCTCGAAACATGTTGCTGTTGGATACTTTGATTTTGGAACTTCTATCGTTAGCTGTTTTGATACTTACTGTTGGATATTTTGATTTTGGTTAGTTTTTATTAAATTTAGAACTAAATTTCAGGTCTAACACAGGTAAATTAATATAGCTTATGGTTTGGGTTTTAAAAATAAATAAACCGTATCCGGACCAGATCCGAAATTTATCTATGTTCGGGTATTAATCAGGTAGTATATAAATTACTAAACCCAACCCGAATCCGAAATGTACTGACTCGAGCTTCTAAAATGCATGAATGGGTCGCCCTATGCCTAACCCAAAATACATAAAATCCAAAAAACCTGATCCGATCAGATTCGGATATCCGAATATCCAAGAGTAATTTTAGTATTGCATCAGAAAATTTGTCGATTGAATCGATCTTGTCCAACAATTGTTTTTAAAGAAGACATCTTGTTTGCTGCCTTCCAAGCCTTGTTTCAATGTATCCTTTAGAAGTCAATCAACAAACTCATATATAGATTTTAGAAAGGTCTTTCATACAGAGCAGTTTAGAACAACACTAGGACGTCGTTATAAATATTATATATTGAAGGGGGAGACGAATTTATTTTGTGCGTGTTGTAACTATTTGACAAAATTAATCTATAACTACGCTTAAAATAAGATTAAAAGGGGTTTGTTACAAATTTTTACATATAGATTCAAAATTACTCAAAATTTAATAGAAGAAATTCTTTAAAAAATAACATTAAATGAAAAAAGTTTATTGATTACAAATTAGGTTATTGATTTGGTTCCAGTTTGCTTTGGATTCAATTTTCTGGGTATATATTTTTAGGACACATTATGGTATTTTGGTTATTTTGATTTAACATTTTTTCAGATATATATTTTTTGGATAGAGTTTTGTTCGGTATCGATCGAGTTCGGGTTCGAATATTTTTATATAGATTTTGGTTCTTCACTTGTTTCCAGTTTTGGTTTGGATTCGGTTTATTGGGAACATAGATCTAGGACCCATTTGGGTATTTATCGGGTTTGACTCTTCTAATTCAGATTAATTTCGGTTCAGATTTTGGACTTCTAAAACAACAATTTGAAAACAATATTATAAAATATGAACAATGTCGAGCAATCTAAATAAAGATGGTTTTAAAAACAATCAGAACAATCAAAGTTTGAGTTATAAAACGAGTGTTATCTTAGTTTCGTAAGAGGAGCAATTACCATAGGCCCAATAGAATATAGCAATAAATAAATCCAACTTTGGTAAATAAAGGTAGATCCAATCATATATTTCAGAAGCCCAATAAAAGTAGTTAGATTATACCAAAGATATGCTCCAACTTTATATTCCAACAAGGGTCTAAACATAAGGTCCAACAAACAAAACATCAGCATAAGAACCTAATGTAAAACAATTGGTTGTTTCAAACGCAAGTATTTAGACTTTGCCTAAATTCTTTGTCTAAACGAAAGTTTTTAAACGCAAATATTCGTTGTTAATGGTTCATGAGAATACAAAACGCACACACAAATTATCCATCCTGTTGCATTTGATGTTATTTCAATTGAAGAGAATGGAGATTGAAGGCCGAAGTTTTTCGTCAACATTTACGAAAATCAAACCGATGATAAGAGAATTAACCATATCTCATCTCTCTGCATCATCAGTTCCCTCTGCAATCTCTTTAGGGTTCAGTTTATAACTCTAATTTCCATTTAGTTGGAAGAGCATTAACCATAAGCTTAGACCACCGTTCGTAGTTAGCTCCATTCAGCATAATCTAGGTGAGGACCTGACTGTTGTACTCTCCAGTTTGAATCAAATACGGCAAAATTAACACCGGTTCCTTAGACATCTTGTTTGGGAATCAAAAAAAATTGAGAAGAGAATAGGTTTAGATTAGGGATTTTGATTTTTGTTTACGGTTTAGGAGCAACACATTAACACATGCCAAAAAGTTCTGATACCATGTCAAGAAAAGTTGCTCTGAAATTGTTTGTCATTCCAATAGATTTAAGTCACAATATATAGAATTTCTCAAGGCTTAACCTAGAAAATATTAATAATCAAATACATAACCAAATCACTTATATTAAACCAACACATCCGCGTAATAAAAAACAATAATCAACTTCATAGTACGCCTATCAGTACTCAACTAATGCTATGGCTGAAGAAACCCCCAAAGGAGTTTGGACACATGAACCATCAAAGTGAACATGACAGCTTTATTTGTGGAAACTAAGTACATTTAAGCTGCATAGTTTCACCTGTCAAGCTTCAAGGTTTGACTTTGCCATAGCTCCAACATATAGCAGTGTCAAATGCAAAAACTGATAAATCAATACTAAAGTTATGTACGTGTGTATGAGCTGTGAATCAATCAAATCGTTACGCAAATTATGCAAAAACGAGAAAGAAAAAGACCTTCTAGTCAACGATTGAAATCTGGTCATTAAGACGTTGGATTGACTTTGCACGATGGTCCATCAACTCTAAAGGAGCTTATCTATCAGCTGGGATTTGGGTTGAAGAAAGGGAAGAAATAGATGTAGAATCAATAAGAGTCTCAACCCAAATCCCTTATTGATTATGTTTCTATTTCTTCTCTTTGTTCAATTTTTGGTTTATCTTCAGGCGTCTCTTCCTCTCCTCAAGTATAAGTAGGGACCGATTTTCCCTCTCGTCGCTTCAATTTCTTGTGCGACTTATTTATTTCCATTTTGCCACTACCTTACTAGGTGGGCTTACTCGAGTCGAGCTGCTCAGTCTTTACACGGATTCGCCAAATTCTTTTAACACGAGTTTTTTATTTGTTTCTTTTTTGTCATACAAGTTTTATGTTTGAAACTAAAACTATCAAATGATTCTATAAGATTGTATATATCTTGTATTTAGTTCTTTACCGTTAAAGTTAGTTTTAATTCTGTTTACTAACAGATTTTGGAGAGTTGTATATATTCTAATCTCTCTTGTACAAACATTCAAGTTAATCAATACAATTCATTCTTTTCTCTAATATGGTATCAGAAGATTTTCTTCCGCTTTCTCTCTAATTCTTCAATTTTCTCGAGAAATTTTTTCTTTTCTCTTCAATTTTTTCCACTTCAGCTTTGTAGTTTCCTTCCTCTCCTCTATTTGTTTTTGCATATTGCATCGATGGTGAAAAAAGGTAAAAAGCTCAGGAGAACAAGTCAAGATCGTGACTCTGATGCAGAATCTCAGAG
>OVBA01001447.1:0-44211 GCA_900406435.1 Lepidium aucheri | reverse complement strand
ATTTGGTTGGTAATGGTGGTTGGTTGCATTGAAGAAGATGACATTTTCAAAATAGTTGAGGTTAGATATCTATTTTGGTAATTTTAAGTTGGGTTATAATAAAAAAAATAAAAAAAAATCTAAAAGTTAATGGCATTTCTAAAAATATATAAAGAAATAAGGGTATTTTAAAATGAGTTTAGAAGAGAGAAATTGGTGGGTTAGTTTTGCCATTAACTTAAATCAATGGGTTATTTTTTGAAAGTAATCCTTAAAAAAAAGCCCCTTTTAACCGGAAAAAAAAACTACAGAACTTGGTGGTTGTAGACAAATGTAAAAAAAGGAGACAATTAAAAAAATTGGATATCTAACAAATCTTTTTTTGTATACAAAATTAACGTAACAAAAATAAAATAAAAATCAGATGTTATAAAAATGAAAATAAAAAAGTTATAGTAGTAGCCACCTAGGCATTAAATAAAAAAATAAAGAAAAAACAATAAATAAAAAAGAAAGTTCACTTTAAAAGATGCTCTTTCCCTCTTCTCAGTTCTCAGTCCCTAGAAGTAAGTAAAGTAAGTCACAGAGAAAAAATAAAGAAGAGAGATTTTCAGACACATATACACATTACAACAATGGATTTGCATGAAACAAAATCAACAACACTAGTTATGTCCAAAGAAGAAGATGATGGTTTCATTGACTTGGAGGTCAATCTCTCTTCTTCTGCTGCTTCTTCTTCAAGCTTCTTCAGCTTCGCTGTCACAAACTCACCGCCGCAAAACCGAGAGTTTGAGTTTCAAATGTGTTCTTCAGCTGTATCTTCCGGTGAATCAACAACATCTCCGGCTGATGAGCTTTTCTACAAAGGTCAACTCCTTCCTCTTCATCTCCCTCCTCGTCTTCAAATGGTTCAAAAGCTTCTTCTCGCTTCTTCCTCCTCCGTCGCAACAGAAACTACAGTTTCCCCACGCGCCACCGTGTCTTCACCAAGGAGATTTAGTAGCAGTGAGATCGGTCAAGATGAGCAATGTTTATTCGAGATTTCAACAGAACTCAAAAGATTCATTGAGAACAACGAGAATCATATTGGGAACAGTTGGAGTAAAAAGATCAAACAGTCATCGATTACACAGAAACTTAAAGCTTCACGCGCTTATATCAAAGGTCTCTTCTCTAAACCAAGCTGCTCAGATTCATCAGAGATCCATCCAAAATTCAAAATTGAAACTTCTAAAATCTCAAGAAAGAAGAACAATCCTTTTATGAACAGTGACAATCCTCAGATAATTCATAGAAGATCCTTCTCTGGTGTGATACAAAGACATTCTCATCAAGCCAAGTGTTCTACATCATCTTCTTCATCTTCATCTGCATCTTCTTTATCATCTTCTTTCAGTTTCGGATCCAACGGTTCTCTGGATCTACAGACACTAATGAGAAGCAGCAACGCAAGTGATAACTCCATTGAAGGAGCTATTGAGCATTGTAAACAATCGTTCACCACAAGAAAGAGCAATGTAGCTGACTCTGAACTCTCTTCTTCGAGAACCTCTGTTTCAACTTGCAGTGAACTTGAAAAAGGATGAGATTTTGCCCAGAAAATTCATGGATCTGATTCTTCTTTCCAAAAGAATACCAAAGGAGAAAAGGGAAACGCATAAAGTTCAAAAAAAAGAAAACTTTTTTCTTCAACTCAGATTTTTTAATTTTCTTTTGTATTACTATTAGATTCTTTTGTGTGCTTGTGAGTTTTTAGAAGTTTGCTGATTTCGAGGCTTATTAATGTTGTTATAATGTTAATGCTACAAATTTACTGATTTCAAGGTTCTCAGGTTTAATCATGGTTTGTGAACAGAGCACTGTACTTTCTTTTTTCTTTGAATCTAGTTTAGTTCAAATGACAACTAATATTCAAAATTCAGTTAGTTGCTAACTTTTTTTTTTGTGATCGATTATGACCCATAACCTCATATTTTCAAACTCTAAACAATATTCGACAATTAAATTTTGGTAAAAATAGAGAGTAGACATTGAATTAACCCGTATGTATAGTTTAAAAAGCTCAAAAATAAATTAATTGATCACTGATTTTATTGTTGACTGATATGATTAAAATTGGAATGTCAGGATACTTTCAACTGCCAAGACATCTCACTTTTTGCATAGTACAGCAGTAACAATCACACAGCGAATCTTGTAATTATACTATCTTCATTTTGTAACTTTATTTTTCATTTTTTTATTCGTGTATGATTCATATACTAATAACCTAGATGGAATATATTGATTTAATACAAAAGCCCGTAGAAAATGATAATATTTTTAGAGACAAAACCCAAAAGATGAAGATAAGTAACCTAAAAAGAATTAGACTAGAACCATTATGGCCTTACATACAAAATCCGCTAACCCAAACTCGAAAATGGAAACCATTATTGACTATTCAAACACCACTCATATAATGAAAGCTCCTATAATGAATTTGTGTATTTCATACATGAAGAAGCAAGCTGCTATACTGACAAGAACCCTTTTTGGAAATGGCAAAGTCGAAAGTTCAACGGAGTATTTGATAATCGAAACCAAAGAAAAACTAGATAATCAATAAGAAGTAGCAAATAAAAGAATCTAAACCAAATAGATATAGTGTATAACCAAACAAAGGCTATATCAAGAACTAAAACAAATTATTAAACCAACCGCCTAAACCTAAAAGCATAACATCATCAATCGAGATCTAAAAAGGGAAGGAGCAGCAACAAACACAGCTTGACCTTCCGGCAAAACCCATCATCGACAAAAACTTAAACTAGAGGAGGAGCAATGCTCACAGACGAAGACCGGACTTGTGAAGAACCTTCCGGTCATCCACCAACTGAGATCTTTACTCGTGACAAAGCCTCATCACTACCCAACCTGTACGTCATCACCAGCACCAACAAGAAAGATTCACGCTTAAAAGAAGATGAAGTAAAGCTGCTTGACCAGAGAAAACCCACACTCGAAGACATAGATCTAGCTTGTTTCTTCTAGTAAAATGGGGAACTTTTTTTCAACTTAGATTATATTAAGAAAAAACTACACCAAAATATGGAGATAAATGTTTACAACACTAAGCCATTAGCTGACTTTTTCATAGAACGAGCGAGAACATCAACTTTATGATTTTAGAGATTTCAAAATAACATAGAGGGAAAAATGACGAAAAAAAATCTTAACCTCAAAAAATCCTCCTGATAAGGTTGGAATGTCAGCCACTCTGTTGAATTATATTTTAGCAAAAACTATATGAAACTAAGTTATATTATTAGTTTACCATACTATGACTTTTATTATAAAATAAATATACTACATATGTTTCAAAATTCAATAAGCTTAAGAGTTTTTAATTTGTTTTTTTCATGAAAATTTTTGTATATTTGTATGTAAAATTTGATATTTTCTATTTTTAATATTCCGCAGTACTATTTGTGTTTCAGAATATAACACTTTTTACTTTAAACCTGCATATTTCAAACCTCAATTTTTATTAATCAAATTCTTTATATTTTAAATTAATAAAATTTTACCAATCATATAAGAAACTGGATAATATTAATGGTCACGAAAATGAAATTGATTTCATTTTGCATAAAAATATGCAAAACACCTTATAATATTAAACAAATTTTCTTCTTTTTTTTCTAAAATCTCTTATGAATTGAATATTAAATCATTAAAAAAAAGCAATAAACAAGTTTCTTTTAGCTAAAACCCCTTATATTTGAAATAATTATCTAAACATTTGATTATAAAAATCAGAAATCTTTTACTATTATTTATGTAATTTTTTAATTTACCTAAGAAACATTAAAGTAAACAAAATAATTACCACACCAGACTTTATGCATTTATGTAAACTCATCAGCTAGAGCCTAGAGGAGATCACATGTCTCTAGTTTTTTTGGTGGCATTTATTACGGCATCTTTAATTTTTTTTCTACCATTTGAAAATTGAAAGTTTGCGCCATCGATTTCGTGAAATTATCAATATATGTATGTATACTACAAAAAGAAAGAAGTGGCAACTACAAATTTCTGTTTGTCGCGATTTACTTCTAATAAATATTATTTTTAGGAATTAAAAATAGTAGGGATAATCTACATGGTACATTATAATTGTATATAGAAAATAGAAAACGTAGAACTTTTGTGATACGAACAAAAAATCCAAAGCATCTAACAATTCGAAGAAATGGAATCCAAACTTTGTTATGAATTAATTGAATAAATTATTGACTATAAATCACTATATTACCTTATCAAGCTTTACTCAATCTAGTGATTTAAATGATCTACTTAATGACATTGACATGAGTTCGACCGCTCTCAATTATATATGAAAGGTTAAAAAATAGTTTTAGGGAATGAATTTTGTATAATAGATTAAATTTTGTTAATTCAATGGTTAACAAAAAAAACTACTTAACAGCATTGAAATATTTCTTTTTACCAATCATTGATCACTCCAAAATATTATAATTGCATTATATCAGAAAAATATCTTTGTCAATTTCTAACTAGAATGCGATTATAAATACTTATATAACTCTTTATAATAAAATTTGAGTTATAAATTAAATTTTAGGGTTAATTAGCTCAATAATTTGTGTTATAACAGTTTCGGCTACAATAAAGATAATTTTAACATCAAGACCTTTTTTACAATAGATAAAAGTGATATTGTACTATACGAAAATTAGTAGTATTACTATATATTATTTACAGCACAGACCAACTAAATGATATAAAACAGAAAGTAAAATAATACCCCCTCTGTTTTTATTTATTTGATGTTTTAGAATTTTACTTTTGTTTCATTTTAATTGATGTTTTATGATTTTCTATGCAAAATTTAATGTATTTTTTAGCATTTTTAATTTTTTGAATTCTATAGATTGATTTGTGATTGGTTATATTATTTTGAAAGTTGTAATAAAACATATTTTGTTTTAAAAAATAAAATGATTAAAAAATTTCAATATATGTGAAAGGACTAAAACATCAACTATAAAAATTGGAAAGACTAAAAATTAAGAGAAGAAAAAAAATATATAAAAAAAAGCGGAGGGGGCGAAAATAAAAGGAGGAAGAAGAGAAGAAGATGAGATGAAGGAAAAGTTTAGAAAATAGATATTTTATGTAAGTTTCATAGAATAGAACATAATAGAACTAGAAAATAATTTTTTTATTAAAACTTTTTAATAACGTATTTGATTTTGTAATTTTTTTGTTAATTTTAAAAATTTATATCTTAATATGTGTAAAAAAATTGGTGTATTTTTAAATAAAATTTAGATTTGATTTATTTTTTTATTCAAAGAAATAATGAAAATAAAATGAAATAAGAGAGATGAATTGGAGAAAATAAAACAAATTTGATTAAAAAATAATAATGTAGAAATACAGAGAGCGAGGATGAGTTGGTTGAGGTGGTTGAGTACCCCCCCCTCAGTCCCAGCACTCGGGATCAATTCCCAGAACGCTCCAGTAGGAGCAAAATAGCTTTATGTGGGGTCTACGGCCCACAAAAAGATGGGACCAGTGTCAAAAAAAAAAGTAGAAATACAGAGAATATTATATCATTGTTTTTATCATGGCTACTCATGCTAATTCCTTTAAATTTCATGTATCTAACGACAAAATAAACTGCATCTACTTCCCATCATTCTCATATGGACAAAGTTTTATTGAGATTAGTTTTTCAATCCTCCATCTAATTCATTTAGAGGAAAAGAAACTCTCAAATCCATGGTCTTTCAAAAAAACTATTTCCATCTTTCTCAAAAGAAATTGACAAAACTATCCGTATACGGATTCCTTCATTATTCTATTCTCCTCCTTATCGTCTTGTTACCTTATTCCAAAAGTAATTTAAGATTTTAGAATGATTTAATATTTTATATTTTTTGTCAAAAATTATATAATTTTTGGTTTCCCTATACATAACTCCTTTTAGTGATAAATAAATTTTACATTTCATAAAAAAAACTACATCATATTAACACATTCCATTCAACTTTTTGTATACTAGCATGTCATACTGGACCATTTGAGCTAGAGTATTATATAATTTTTTATATATATTTTTCTGAGCTATAGAAAAGAAGTTTTAGTAAACCCGAGGAAGTAAACTGAACCAAAGTGACTTTACAGCAATAGTGAGAATCCTTTCTCTCTCTGTCTCTAGGTGTCTTTTTATGCCCTCTTTAAATAACCATAGGTTGTATTTTATGTCAAACCTACAAATTTTTATATTTTTTCCAACAAATTTGTAATCATAGAGATACCATGCAAAATTAATATAGGTCAATATGTTATATTTAGATATATTCAAATTGTCAAAACGAAAACAGGCCCAACTTTGGGGTCCAACTTTACATTCATATAAATCTCCAATGTAACCCCACAAACAAAAAATGGAGTAACTCAAAGTGTCTTTTCATAAAATATGTTTTTTAAAAAGATCTCAATGATTATAAGGTTCTTGAAGTATATCACTATAAGATATATGGTCCCCATTTATGATTTATTCAAAGCCATACATTTGATAGTGTATAAGATTTTGGATGAGAAACATTTCTTGTTTGAATTTTTGAGCAGTAAATGAAAGTACACAAATTAATTTATATCTTGTTTTAATAAAACAAATTAAGTTTTCTTCTCTTTGCAATTTATTGTTTGTTCTTTCAGAAAGTTTATTAATTAATTACCAAATAATTGAATTTTAGGCCTTTGACAAAGAAAATCATTCAAGAAAATAAATATTGCAGTACTAATTTGATTAATTAAATAGATTATTTAATATTAATATAAATCCGCGTGGAGGAAAACTCTCTGTTAAAATCTTAAGAGTCGATGGGAAGCATGATGAGTGTAAGCTGCGTGAAAGTGTGTAGCTTTCGTTTTCCATGCACCAATATTAATTAAGCTTTTAATATGTCATTGATTGTATTAAATTACACAAAAGTAACGATTAAAGTAGTTAGTAATTATTGAAACAAATAAATCTTAAATTGTTGTTAAAGTGCCACTAATTATTAAAAACGAACTCAACGCAATGCAAACAAGAAAATAAATATCTCAGTTTTGTCAAAGACTAAAGATTGATGAAATAATTTGTGGAATAATTTCACTTAGTTTTATAGTCTCTTCATAACCCACATTTATTCCACAAATTAAGTAAATAAAAAATTCAGTTAGGTAATACAGTTTATCATTTTCTAAACATGAATAATATCGAGCTCTTCAAAATCTGGTAATTTAGATGATCCAACTAATAGATTTGACATTAATGGTTTAACTTATCTCGATAGGTTAAAAAATGAGATTTTACTCTGAGATATAAATGGAGTCTTTTCAATCTAGTTATTGACAAAAAAATTATAAAAAACAAATGTTATTTAAATGTCTTTGGTAAACTAGTTAAATGTCTATTTCTGTAATTTTTTTTACCAAACTTTTACTATAAGAAATTGTGTAATCCGTATGATAAGATTTGAACTTTGAGAGAGTTTGGATTATGAATAAGACTTTGTCAATATAATTATGTAAAAACAAAAATCATTTCATCAATCTGCACAAAGGATTGCTAGATTCGTATGAGAAATGGTAGCCACGAATTGAGAAACTTGTAAGTAAGATCATTGTATTGGAAGACGGACCAAGCTAGCTTAGTTGTTCAATATACCAACCCTTGTCCGTTTGTTCGTGACTGGATATTGGTTATGGAATTCTGCTTTCGATTATTGTAATTTATCTAACAGTCTAGTGGCTTTCATACCATCTATGATCCACATCCACTCAACTTGAGAAGTCGAAATTAAACTAGTTATGTGATATTGACATATCGTAAATAAGGATTGACCAGATTCATGCCAATCAACTTATATCAATGTGAATGGTATATCACTAGCTTGTTTCTTTTTCTAAGTTAAATGTATTGCCAAACGAATTTATGTGATAATGAAACTGGTGTTTTGTTATATTTTAGTTTTTTTTTTGTCAACGTCAAATTATATTGATAAGAATATGAGGAAAATACATCAAAAATCACAATCTGTCTCTATAGCACAACGAGCCAGAGTATCTGCTCTATGATTCAAAAGACGCGGAACATGAGAAAGAGAGAAGATAGAAATAATGACCGCAATAGGATGAATTCTTCCTGGTACGGGAGAAACGCCGGTCATTCTTCAGGATGATCCAATATCTTCAACACCGATCGTAATCCGTCAAAAGCTCAACCTAAATGACAAAATAGACTCCATCATCCAAAGAACAACTTCTACTTCAGAATGTAAGGCAGAAATACTTCTATTCACACTTCGAGCTCCCATACATGCTCCCTCCACTGAATCTGGAAAACTGAACCAGCCTAAACCAGTTTTGAGGTCTGAATTTTTTCAGGAAGCATCCACAAAGCATTTGATACCTGTGAAGCTTGGATTAGATGTGGGGAAAGCCAGAGAGGCCTTTTGAGTAGTAGTATTAGCGATAAGAGGAGCCATGTGTTCCTTTAGTTCAGAACGAGCCATAGACCATTCTTTGAAATCTGCCTCCGCATTTTGAATGATGCAACGTAGATCAGTATCAGTATTTAAGGAGCAATGATCTTTTCTTGCTTTCCAAATATGCCAAATAAGCCATGGAAAATACTTAAATTCTTCTCTATCTGGTAATCGCCAAAAAGATAGTCCAAACTATACCAAATAGACCCGCCTAGGAAAACATCTACTACATAGGGGATACTAGAAAGTGCCCACGCTTGAACAGCTAGAGCACATTCAAACAGGGCATGATTGATAGTTTCATTCTCAGTCCCACATCCTGAACAACGAGAATCACAATTAATACCCTTTTGATTCAAATTTTGTTTGAAAACAGTACAACCCAAGAGAACTTGCCAAAGAAAGTGTTGAATCTTATTTGGACAATTAAGCTTCCAAATTTTATTAAGCAAAGCTTGGAAGTTTGGGCCAAATTGTCCAATCGCAAGTAAAGAGGAAGTTTATGTCGTTTGATAACCTGCCTTAACAGAATATCATCATGTTTTAGTGAAATATCAACCCCAGTAATTTAGACGTTGTCTTCTGAGGATAGCTATTCCCAGAATCAGCTGGGCATCTATAGGATCAAAATATTGTCTCACTAATATTTCCTTCCACGATCTGGTACCATGGTCAATAAATTGATCCACTGTAAGATCAGGAAACAAAGTAAAAGTCATGTTATTTGCCGGACGGGGATTACAATCTGGTATCCATGGGTCGTGCCAAACCTTGATAGATTTCCCATCACCAATTTTCCTAATTACTACGCCATCCATAGGAAGGGTTTGCCTTTAATTTCACCTTTAAAGGGCATTGATCTTTATAATATCGCCCTTTCATAACCTTTGCAAATAATGAGTCGGGGACATCAATTAGTCGCCATAGTTGTTTGGCTAAAAGTGCTGAATTAAATTCCTCCAAAGCTCGAAAACCAAGACCTCCTTTGGATTTAGGTTTACACAGTTTTTTCCATTGCTTCCAATGTATACCTTTGGAGGTTTCAGAGTTAGACCACCAAAAGTTCGCTATGGCCGAATTCAGTTTCAGGAGAATTGATTTAGGTAGACGATAGCAAGACATTATTACATATGTAGGTAAAGTCGTAATTTCATATTTAATAAACACCTCCTTTCCTGCTTTTGATAAGAATTTGGAAGACCAACTATTTATCCAATCTTGAAGTTTCTCCCGTACGAAGGAAAAGATTTTCGTCTTAGCACCCCCAAGATTTTCTGGCAATCCTAGATAAGAGCCTATACCTCCAACGTTTGTGATACCGAGATTCTGGTGTATCTCCATTTTGTGGGTTTGTGGTACCGCATGTCCGAACTGAATTGATGACTTGTCAAAATTAATTTTTTGATCCGATACTAATTCATATTCCTTAAATATGTTTAACACTTTTGAAGTTTGTTCTTTAGATGCTTTACAGAAAAACAAACTATCATCCGCAAAAAGTAAATGAGAAACCGTAGGACTAGATCGGGCAATGGAAATACTCATTATAAGTTCTTGGTGTTCAGCATGTCTAATTTTGGAAATCAACACTTCCGAACAGAGGATAAATATATAGGGAGATAGAGGATCTCCCTGACGGAGTCCACTGTGAGGTTTAACTTGACCACCGAGGACTCCATTTATCAATATGGAATATTCAACACTAGTGATACAATACATAATGCATTATATCCAAGATTCAGAAAAGCCTAATACACGGAGAAGAATCTCAACAAAATTATATTCTACTCTATCATAGGCTTTGCTCATATCTGTTTTGATAGCCATAAATTTGCCCTTGACTACATTATTGGTTTCCAGGGCGTGAAAAATTTCTTGAGCAATCAATATATTATCAGCAATATGTTATATTTTAGTTTGAATAACGTTTGAAGAAAAAACACATAATTAAGTTCAATAAGCTTTTAGAGCAAATTAGATTATTAATAATCTTCTTACTGATCTAATTTAGGAAGAAAATATGTAATCTCTGAATTTGACTATTAATCTAGTGATTATAGAACGGTGATGGTGATTTTTTTTTTGATAACTCGGGTGTCCTAGTCCACTTGGAAGTTGGTATAATCACTTTGGATTTACTCCCGTGATGTGTTCAGACTAGTCGGCAGATACACCCAAATGACAATGTCTATGGGGTCCATTATCGTTTCTGGGAAGCTGCAGCCCTCATGTGAATACCATAGTGACCAGGATTAGAAACGTGGTGGCGGTACTTACGGCCATAAGCCCATTACCACCATTAATATTGAAAATTTTGTGTGCAGTTAGGTTATTGGAATACCTCAAAATTAATAAATATTTTGTCAATAATTTGATTGATAAGGTCCAATCCTCAAACTTTAAAATATTATGTCCAATTTTGTAACTAACTAGAGTTGAAAGTTGCACTTAACCAAACATATTTTCTCCTTAAAAAATAAAACTATGATTTATTATTCTTCAATATACTCACACAATTTCTGATTCCATGTCAGACACTCATTTTCAAAATCTTCAAACAATATAAATTGTCAATATTATTATCAGTAAACTGTTCCCCTCGTGAAGTCCAAAAATCCTCATAATCTATAACAGTGGCCAGAAGATGAAGTGAGCCTTTCCACAGTTTCGTTGACCAATTTTATGACTAAATTTTGTCAGTCTATTCGTACGATTATAATAATATATTTTGACAAGATTCGAACATGTGATAGATTCAGATTCTTATAAACTATAATAAATCCATAAATGATTAATGTTGGGAACATTGCATAACTCAAAAGAGTTATCCTGTGTCTCCAACTAAAATGGAAATAAAAGTAGAACATCAATTATGTCTTTACGTGGAACCCACTTAACTGGTTTTCACTGTTTATACACTTCTCAACTCTCTAAACAGTAAACTCTAACTACTAAAATCCATCTCGCTTGTACAAAACTCTTATGTTTCTGCTTCTCAATCAACCATTCACGTAAGCTTTAGATCAAATACGAGCCACAATCTCTTACGAATTATTATGATGGGATAGTGTTTTGTTTTGCAATGAGATTTGGACCTCTTGGAAACAAATAGACAGAGAGACAATGACAAAAAGAGAGAAGCATTTCGTAATCACAAGCGAAGTATAAGTTTCGGACCACTTGCTTGTCTATAGATAGCTTGTCTTCTTCCCTAATCCGGAAAGCTTTCTTTCCTCTCTAATGGATTGCTTCGTATGCTACTGTAGCTTTTGTCCAATGTCCCCGACCATAACACCTAACAAAGAAAAAAAGAAAGAACATTGAATGTGGATTACAATCATAAGATATTAAGATGTCCATTACTTTGTTATCCTCCAAGCTGGATTGTAAAGCAAGATTTGATTTGTCCATTTGAGATATGATTGATTGTGAGGTTCCAACTTAAAACCAATTGACAATACGTAGAAAAAGAAAAGTCTTTATCTCGGGTGTTAGTCCAAACCCACTATCTCGGAGATGCGTCACAACTAGACTCTCAGTATTTTATTTCAACTCAAAACCACTTAAGAATATGAGTGGAGATGTCCCTATCTCTTATATGTTAGAGTAGAATTCTCGTAGGATGTTCTTTACAAGAGAACTTCTGATGCCTAATGCTTTTCTATTTGAAATATCACATCTCTGAAGTTGATCAAATCCTGTAAGAAAAGAGTTGGACAAGAGCAAACCTGGTTTGGTCAAGGTAACTTTACTCAGATGATTCAGTGTAAAAAAGTATAGTTCTTTCTTATTGTAGGATTGGGTCTTTTCGATAATGCATGTCGAAACATTCCTCAAGAAGGAATGTGATGGGACAAAGCATATAATCCATTAACATCATCCAAATGAGTTTGCTTTTGTATGTTATGAGAAGGGCAAAGAGAAATTAGATTCAAAGTAACAAGATGTTTGAAGTCAAATCAATTTGCCAAAAATATCCTCTTGCATCATTAAGACATCCAAAAGAAGAGAACAAACAACGTGCATGTAGAAATAGGAGTATGATTGAAACGTTTACCAAACCAGTCTCTCATAATCACAAGCAACGCAAAACATGCTGCTTTCTGAGCTGTTCCGGTTTTCTACATTTCAACTGAAAGATTACTTTTGATTAATGTTCTCACCACCTTGCTACATTATCAAAGAACCACAAATCATTCTGCAAAACCAACAAGCTTTGCGAATGATCATCACCATAATATACATTTAAAGTTCAAAAACTCTGATCCATTGGAACGATATTAATCTCACGTCTCGTCTAGACGACGCTTTAACAAATACAAAACTATATGAACGATCGAGCTGCTTATTAATTAGTCCAAAACGCCTCATGAATGCAAGAACTTAAACACATAATTCGGATTTTTACTGGTGACAGAGAGCAAGCTCCGGCTAAGGTCCTTAAGGTAGCTCTTTTTTTTTTTTTTGAACACAAGGTAGCTCTATCTTAGTTTCCTTGCATTTCGTGAACATTTGGTCGTGGCTAGATACATCTCTGCTTCACCAATTGCGGTTTCTTCGCGCCTCTCTCTGGCTGGAACCTTAGAACGCTAAAGCGACACTTAGCCCAATGGGCTTTGATCAGTGTTAAACCCAAATCCTATGTCACTTCTCATTTCTGACATATAAAGCCCAAAGCCTTAAAATTATAATTAACCAAAACTAGAAGATATTAGGGATGTTTCATGTGAAACCAATCCACTAGGTCCAATAAGTAAAATAAAACTACATGTGTTTTTTTTCTTTTTTCCCGAACTAATATTATATTGATAACGATTTAGAGGAGGCTCAAATGACGCCTCATTACAAAAGAGGGTGATATAGAATCACAACCTTCGACATAGACTCCATCTTCTTTTCTTTCGTCCATAGAGTAACTGATTAACAAAGCAAGAAGGTGACACAAAATTCAGAGAACAAATTAAAGTTGGCGGGACAACATAAAACCCCCGAAAACATAGTCCAAAAAGAGAAAACAAAAACCCTCGAAAAGGAAAACCTACAAATGAAACTTATGAGAACGACAATAAGGGAAAAACCTCAAGCTCCTAAGAACCTAAACCAAACTAAAACCACAACAATCGTGCGCTAGATCCCAAGGAAACAGGTAGGCATCATGATTGTATGAAGCAACAGCCCAAGACCAGCACACCTGGAGACAAGACCGAAGACAAACTTGAGAGCAGCACAAACATGATAGAACGCAGCAGAGAAGATAAGTCGAATTCAATGAACTGCTCCATAGAAAAGCTCTGAGACGAAAGAAGTCGAAGAGAAACTAGGCATCTAGAAAACCTCTTGAGACTTCCAGGACAAAACGTCAGAAAAGATCTAAAGTTCTTGCACGCGGACACAACAAGCTCGACTAAAGCCATCTACTGCCAAAGCCGAACCACCTTCTCACAAGAGAAGAACTCCAAATCGAAACCACTGCATCGTGAAACCTAAGAACACAAAGCCTTAGAGAGGACTATAGATGAGTCAGGAGCAATATACCATCCAAAAGACGAGATCCGAAAGCAGAACTACGAACAAGATGTCATAAGCATCAAGAAGAAGAAACTAAAGAGAAGCATGCCTGAAGCTAAGGCACAACAAAACTGAAAGGAAAAGACACAAGGGAAGATCCGACAAGCACTTAGAGCACAAGAACCGTCAATCTAACACCTAACTTCACATGAACTCCCAGTCTAGCCAAAACTCACAAGATCCAAATTTACCAAACCGTAGATCTAGAAACTTAAAACCAGCCACCTAAACCAGGCAAAAATCAATGGCCGGAGCAAAGAGAAGAAAAACCAAACCAGAGTGATAACAAGATCCATCTGGCTATCATCGGAGGAAAACCAAAACAAAGTATCTCACACCTTGAAAACCATTGCCGAAAACACTGCTTAATAGGTCATCGGTGGTGGAAGAGCAAAAAACCATGAGCGGTGTCGGTTCTGTTGGAGTCCCTGACCACCGCTCACCAGAACTTAGGTCAAAAAAGCCTTGGCAGTGATAAATTGTATCATCTTTTCTTTCGCTTCTGCTTTTTCTCTCTTTCTTTCCTTTTATGACTTAGACACAAAAACATAGCTAGATGATTATTATTGAGATAGCAGACAAAATTTAAAACGGACTCTTAACACCCAACTTGATATGGCTTATACGACTAAGTTTGCGACTTCGTGACTTCCTTGTTCTTCTCCATGTCTTGAGGTTTAGCTTTTTCTGCAGCCAGCATTGGATTGTCCTCATTGTACACTGACGTTTCCTTTTTTGTCTCCATTGCCTTAGTTGTGAAAATTTCTGAAGCTTTTCCTTTCCAGGTATAGAGGGTTCCAAGTTCAAAGGTTCCAACTACATATGTTTAACACTATAATTAATTATATGTTATAACACGTATATGTAAAATTGACCACCAGGAGTACATAACTTGGTAACAAAGTTTTTGAAGTATCCCACGGGCTGACGATCTATTTCCCCCTTGATAGTTTCAAAAGTTTCCATATGTACCTAGTTCTTTGTCTCATTAAATTTGCCTCTACTATAACTTTTGCTAATCTAATTCCCTCTCTCAAACTATTAAAATTACAATTTCCCCCCGACGGTATAAATCCGGTTGAAATCAATGTAACTGGTACTAAATCCTTTCACATTTTAAAATAAACCGAACACGGACCATCTCTGAGGCTAACTGATCTCGATTGGATACCCAAGTACTCGCTTCCTCTTTGTTAACTGAGACCATTCATCGATGCCTTCATCTTCTCTGTCTTCATCTTCATCTTCGTCACTGAGCATCTCTTTATCTTCATTGTCTTCATCATCCTCGCTCGCACTCTCAGGGACTTCGTTGTGTTGAATTGGAGCCTCATCGCTCCATTTACTAACGTTCTCTTCCACATCGAAGTTATACTTCTCACGAACCTCCTTCTCCATCTCGTTGATTGTCTGAAATTCATCTCCACTGTGCGAAGATACTTCAGGCTCGACTAAATCATCAACTTCCATAGCCAAAATTAGATTTCTCACCACAGATTCGAGTCAATTCCAAGCTTCTTTTTTGATTTATCTTTCTAGGGTTTTTCCCCTAAATTCTTTTCCCCAATTTTGTTTGCGATAGTTTAAGGTTTAGGTTTTGTTTTAATTGGGTTTTGGTTTGGCAAAAACGGGTCTGTAATCGGTCACAAATTGACCAAATAAAGTTTAAGAGCGATTCAAGTTTTAATTAAAGTTAACCACGGTTTACTATACACGATAACCACCATTTATACCGTCGGGAGAAATTTCTAATTTAATAGTTTGAGAGAGGAAATTAGATTAGCAAAAATTATAGTATGGGTAAATTTAACGAGACAAATAACTGGTTACATATAGAAACTTTTGAAACTATCGAGAGAGAAATAGATCGTCGATCCAGTATCCCACATCCATAAAGTTATTTTAAGTACCCACATCACTATTTGACATATATACATTTTTTTATCAATTAACTACACAATTACAAATACATCAATATAACACTTGATTATCGAAACCATAGAAAATCTACAATTAGCACACCAAAATACAAAGATTCAATGTAAATAAGAAAATTTGGTTTGATCTCTAAAATCAAAACTAAACTTAATAAAAAAACAAACTACCAACTTAACCAAGAAAATAACATAAATAAAACATAAAACAAGATAAGATGAAAGACTAGCAACTTAGTACCAAAAGAAGACAATTACTACTAAACCAATAAAGAGGAATCTATCAAATTTTAAAACAATGAGTTAAAATCAAAGTCATTGGTCTAAAGGAATGACAATTTTTTAAAGATATCAACGTTTGCCTAAATCGCTAATTAACATCCTGTTATGGTTTGCAATATAACTATATTGTTTTTTTTATCAGTATTGGACCATGAGATCATTAGTCAAATTCCTATATATTTTAGATAGTAAAATTCATAGACCTGCAAGTACGTATACCTTTAGTAGACTTATCACCAGTGACGAATTCAAAAAACTATTTTACCGGGGTCACTATGAATAAACTAAAATAACTATATAACAATCGAGATTCCAACTTTTGATATTAAGAATTTATTGGAGTTCTAATGACATTAAAAATCAGTCAAAAAAACTTAGATACATGTACACATTTAGAGTTTTATCCTTTTACTAGGTCTGATAGATTTTAGCCTCACAAAAATATTATGATGGTACAAAATATTGGCTTATTGATTAGTGGCACCGTCCACCGTTTTTAATTGATTTAAAGTAATCAAAGAAAAATACATAATTTCTTAATATAATAGGGTGTCAAACAAAGAAAAATGTTTTGATTCAACATATACATAAATTCTATATAAAAAAAAGTTTTTCTTAAATTAAAGGGTTGTCATTTGAATCCTCTAAACCAACATAAATTCGCCATTGTTTACTACCTGTCATTAGACTAAATGTCATCTGTTATATATTGTTTAGTTATTATCAAAATTTTAGACTATAGTAATGTTTGCTTTGTGATTTATATACTCTGTTTTATTAAATCTCCCAAAATAATATGAATTTCACATTATACGCAAAATTTCTTATATCAATGACTTGTCAATAAGTATTCACTAGATTGACATGGCATGATTCATAGTTTAAAATTTCTAAATGGAATATGGTGAGATTCGAACTCACCCTTTCATACCTAACTAAATTAAAGACAATTAACTGGATTACTTATTTCTTGCCGAAGTTTTTGAACTTTAAAATTGAATTTCTTATATCAATGATTTGTATTTATATAATGAGAGACTAAAGGCTAAAACCGGAAACACTCTCATATGTTTTATACATCCAAATACAGAATATTCTCCTCGTGTTTCCAATTTCTGTAGATCACAATAAACAATCTTAAGTCTTTCTGAAAAAATTTAACAATCCATATTACTTTAATCATTACTGAAAAGTTGAAAACGAGACAGATAATAGAAATTAGTCTGTCCGGCTCTAACATTAATGCATCACGTTGTCAATTTCTAAGGAAAGATCCATTCATTAACACTCTTTTCTCAACTTTTTATCTGTTTTTTACGACCGTTGCTATCTGTCTCGTCTCTCTCTCCCTCTGACACTGTTAGAGTGTGTTTCAATTATCATATAAATAATCAAAAACAGACAAAAGTTAATAAATACTAGTAAGAGTGTAGTAAGATTTTTGAAATAAAAAGCCAAAAGCCTCGTGAAGGATCTTGCCCCACGGTCCACGCCCAGCATCTTCATCCAGTCACAGTGAGCATGCAATACATTAACAATATATAATCTTGTACTTCACTAAATTCTTTATACAGCAAAACTGTATTTATTATGCGTTAATAGAAAGCATTTGAATTATGAAGTTTGTGATTTTGGTCTTATTGGCTTGTTTTCTTTTCAAGTCAAATTGTAAAGAACTATTTCAAGTAACATTCATCCCTTAGGATTGGCCTTCCTCTACCTAAAAATTGTATGATTTCATTTTTGGCTTCCCTGTATCTCGTTTTTGAAAGTCAGTTATCAAAAAAAAAAAAAAGTCTGATTTCATCGTTTTAAACAATTTTTTATTGTATAGAACATGTGGTCTAATGGTACCGGACACTTTATCATTCTTCAGGCACTAGAGTTCGATTCCCTTCCGATGTAAAAAGAAAGAAAAAGAAAGAAGAGATTTTAGAGTATAAGTTGTAGCTATGGATGGAGCATTGTCGATCTAATTATAAGAGTATCGTTGATAAAAAAACAATTTTCTATTCAAGAAAAAATGACAAAAAAACAAGAAAATTGTCGTTGAATATTTAATGCACATAAAAAATTATATTTAGTCAGATAGTTAAATGTTTACGCCTACAATAGTTTTACTTTAATTTGAGAGAACCGCATAGACGCATATCCACATCATGATATTGTTTAAGATTTAGAGATTTAAATTAGAGATAAACTTTCAAACTATGGCAAGAAAATATATTTTCACCAAAGTTAGATTCAAAGTAATTGTTTAAACTTTCTGATATGATTTGAGTCATGGACCACATAATTCCTATAAAAAAAACACTGTGAGTAAATTATAAGACGACATCTCAACAACTATTACATATATAGACAAATGATTCTTATCATATATAAGCGTTACACTTACACCCTTTTAACTCTTCTTTGTCTCTATTCCAATCTAATAACTCTCTTTCTTTATATAGATATTTATACGAGTAAAGACATCCTCATATACAACATTTCGGTATATATATATCTCTTTGGTTTCTTACACTTACAGTCATTTCTTCACTATATTTCTTCATATAATGAAGGGACGTTTTCTCTGCGCTTCCCAAGCATCGACTGCAATATGTTCGAGCAAAGAGAAGGACCACATTCACAAATCAACCACTACCGTAGAAGAAGACGATAAACGAAGCAGCAGCCGAGCTATAGACCGGCACAATCCAATCATTAAAGATGGCCGAAGATCATTCGCTGACGACTTCATCAAACTACCTGCTTCCGACGAAAACGGAGAAATAAGTAACAAAAAACTAGAGATCTATAAAGGCAGGAGGAGCTTTACTGGCCGGAAAAGCACTGGAAGTTCCGGTGGAGGCGGAAGCGGAGCAGCAGCGTTGTTGAAGCTTATCACAAATGACATAAGTCTAGCGAGGAAGAGTTTCAGTTGTGTTGCAAGACCCGCATGTGACTTTGTCAAAACACCTGTTGGTTCTACAAGGTATCTTTTGGGATCCGACCCGGATTCTATTCCCGGATCTTCGGGCCAGGAACCGGTTAAGATAGTAGCTGCTCAACCTGTTGTTGAGGAAGACAAAACGTTGCCCGAGGTTAAGACTACTTGTGGTGATGGTCCAGACCAGGTACGTTAAGTTTAGTTGTTTGCATGATAAATGTAAATAAAATGGTGACAACAAAGGCTAATGATTCGAGTCTGAAGCAGCAGGTTGTTGTTCTCAAAGTGTCTCTCCATTGTAGAGGCTGTGAAGGCAAAGTTAGGAAACATTTGGCCAGAATGCAAGGTGATTCCTTTATTTACGGAAATACCACTTTCTCCTTCCTTTTTTTTGGTTAAACATCGGTTAGGTTATTAAATGTTCCGGTTTAGAGAATATATAATCGGCTCGGTTATGGTTAAAAGAAAACCAAATAACCCACTTTGATTTGGTTATAAAGTCCATACATGAGCCCACCTAGCTAGTCCATACTCGAACCGGATTTTGGTGTGAAGCCATTATCTAACTAATAAATTTGATTACTTGTAGGTGTAACATCCTTCAACATAGATTTTGCTGCGAAGAAAGTGACTGTGACTGGAAGTATCACTCCATTGGAAATATTAGATAGCATCTCAAAGGTCAAAAATGCTCAATTTTGGACATCTCCGACAATCCCAAAGCCCAATTTGGAAACTCAAAACCTTTAATTTTACTTTTACTAGCTCTTGTTGTAAAATAAACGGTAATGTTACATTGGTCCACGGTAATGTAACAAAATTTACAACCATAAGATGTCTTATTGGTTGGTTTTTGTCATGAGACTAAAATTTGTCATTACTTGTTTACATTTTCCACAAATATATTAGTATAATTGATAGGTGCATGTTTTGTAACTTTCTAGAACGAACAAAGTTCATAAGTCACATTGCTACAATGTCTTTACATATGATGACTTCATCAATGAAAGATCACATGAAACAATTCCTGCACTACTCTTTTAACTTGTTTTTGTTAATTATGGCTCGGTTATGTTCAAACACGTTCTTTAATTTTTAGAGGACCGCATATTTCAATAAGTAGAATGATCTGTAGCCTTTGTCTGCAGGTGAATGATCTGAGTTCAATAAAAAAAATTGTGTGTTTCCTTTGTTTCTCTAATTTTGCTACATAGTATATTATTTGCATCACTTGCTTTATCCATCTTTTAGTAAATTTTGATTCAAAATCTTTGTTCAAAAAGTGTATTAATCTATCTTGATTATTTTAATTGTGTTGCCATTGCCAATAACAGAAAGTGGAAATTACAAGAAATTCCTTTCTTTTCTCTTCCTTTTCTTCATGTCAAATCTGAAACTTTGGGAAAAATAGAACAATTTTTTTGATTGGAATAATATTGTCTTATATTTTTTGGAATATTGTTATTTGTATTGCATCAGCATAAATCAGCTAAAATACTAATTCTTTTATATCAAATCCACAGTCTCATTTATTACCTCGCGCGCAATTACCTAACAACAAAAACAACAAAAATAAACATTTAACTACTTAACCAAAATATTTTTTCATGTTTCGATAATATTAATTTTAAACCACCTATAAATGCAGGGAAAAAACACATTTTTGAACAGTTACACACATATTTTCATATAAATTGGTTTTTTTTCTGCCAACAATTTTCATATAAACTTGTCTAAGTTGATAATTTTTGTGATTAGAATGCTTTTACTATTTTTGTTGATTGTTGAAATAAGAAGAAAGTGCTTGATCAATTTGAAATTGAAACCCGCCGGGCCCACACAGACTCTCGGTGTCTCCCAACGTCTCTCTATACACACAAAGATACAATAAGCTCCTCTGAGTCGGAGCCCAAAAGCTAGATTCTTAACGGTTACTTACCCCAGATTTTCAAATCTTCTCAAAGTTTCATTTCTTAATCTCAAGAATCCTTAAAATCTTTTCTCTTCGATTCGGATTTTGCTTTATACAGGCTCCACTTCTAGAATCGGCTGTGTTTTTGTAAGTGATTCAGTTTTTTTTTCCTCTCTGGTTGGTTTTTGAGAAAATTGATTGTGAAGAAAATTGAAAATTTTAAATTTCGAATCTCTGTGTAGATAAATTTCCTGCTCTAGGGTTTCATGAGCGATTCTGAATGTAGCTTTCTTAGACTTTTATCTCTTCCTTTTGATCGAAGTTTGAAATGATTTCAATTTGAATTTTATCGTGGTTTTTCATCTTTTTTGATTTTCAGAAATCGAAGATCAGTGATGTCGTTTACTCCAGAGGTTTCAAGAAGAAACGGATTAGGAGTGATCCCTTCTCCTGCACCGTTTCTTACTCCTCGTCTCGAGAGAAGACGACCTGATTCTTTCTCTAGCCGTCTCGAAAGAGATAATAGTAAAGAGGTCAATGTTCAAGTGCTTCTACGATGCAGACCACTAAGTGAAGACGAACAGAAATCAAATGTCCCTAGAGTGATCTCTTGTAATGAACAGAGAAGAGAAGTCAATGTTCTTCACAGTGTTGCTAATAAGCAAGTAGACCGTGTTTTCAACTTTGACAAGGTTCTTTTTTATTCTGCTCTTTCTCCTTCATTGATTGTGTATTAGAAGAATTGGTTCTTAATGATCTGATGGTGTTGAATATATTATTCTAGGTTTTTGGCCCTAAATCACAACAACGATCTATATACGACCAAGCCATTGCGCCTATTGTTCATGAAGTCTTGGAAGGTTTTAGCTGCACTGTGTTTGCGTATGGGCAAACAGGAACCGGAAAGACTTATACAATGGAGGGCGGAATGCGGAAAAAGGTATAAAGAGTTTCTTTTTCTGAGAGTCTCATTATGATTTCCCTGTGTATGTTAGTCCTTGATTCCTGTTTCGGTTGTAGGGAGGGGATTTACCTGCGGATGCCGGAATGATCCCACGAGCTGTTCGGCATATTTTTGATACTCTTGAGGCGCAAAATGCTGACTACAGTATGAAAGTAACATTCTTGGAACTGTACAATGAAGAAGTTACTGACTTGTTAGCTCAAGAGGACTCCCCAAGATCTTCTGAGGATAAGCTGAAGAAGCCCGTTTCTTTGATGGAGGATGGGAAGGGTTCTGTGGTTTTAAGGGGTCTTGAAGAAGAAGTAGTGTACACCGCTAACGATATATATGCTCTTCTTGAACGAGGCTCATCTAAACGGCGTACAGCAGATACCTTATTGAATAAGCGAAGTAGTCGCTCTCATTCAGTGTTTACAATCACAGTCCACATTAAGGAAGAGTCTATGGGAGACGAAGAGCTGATCAAATGCGGTAAGCTTAACCTTGTGGATCTAGCAGGATCCGAGAATATTTTACGTTCAGGAGCTCGGGATGGCCGTGCAAGAGAAGCAGGAGAGATTAACAAGAGCTTGCTCACACTAGGCCGTGTGATTAATGCGCTTGTGGAACATTCTTCCCATATACCTTACAGGTCCTACAGCTATATATGAGTCTAATATGGTAAGATTATGACGTTTATTGGAGCATAATTGTGGATCTTTGTCTTTACAGGGATAGTAAGCTGACTAGGCTTCTACGGGACTCTCTAGGAGGAAAGACGAAGACTTGTATCATTGCTACAATCTCTCCATCTGCTCATTCCATTGAAGAAACTTTAAGTACTTTGGATTACGCCTATCGTGCCAAGCACATCAAGAACAAACCCGAGGTTTTGTTTATGCTACCATATCTCATTTTTATATATCAATGTACTCTTTAATCTTATCCTTCAAGCCAAACATGTCTCTGCAGGCAAACCAGAAAATATCCAAGGCTGTGTTGCTTAAAGACCTTTACTTGGAACTTGAGAGAATGAAAGAAGGTTTAGAAACATAAGATGTTGTCTATATTCTCCACCTTCTTATGTTTATCATCAAATAACTGGTGTACAAATGGTGCAGATGTGAAAGCGGCAAGGGATAGAAATGGTGTTTACATCACACAGGAAAGATATACACAAGAAGAAGCTGAAAAGAAGGTACGTTGAAGAGACGACATTTAAAGTCTATATTCATTTCATTTGGAGGTGATCATTTTGTTTTATCTTAAACTTCAGTTAAACTTGAAAGGCTTAATGATCATTTTTGTTTCAGGCGAGAATTGAGCGGTTAGAACAGCTGGAGAATGATTTAAATTTCAGTGAAACTGTACGTTTGCCTCTCCTTTTCTCATATAGCTGTTAGAAACTAACCAAATTTTTCTCCCGTTAGAACTTAAGCATCTTCTCTTTTGCAGGAAGTTTCCAAGTTCCATGACCTTTACGAGACTGAGAAAGAGAAGTTACAGTATGTAGAAGGTGAACTTAAGAACTGCAAGGTGATAAGAACTTCAGTGGTTTACTTTCTAGATTACTCATGCTTTCAGTGAGACCTTCTTGAATTTTCAAAACATTCATGATCCAGAGAAACCTGGATATTACTAACAAGGAGTTGCTTGATCTCAAAGAGAACTATAACCAAGTTATCTCAAAGCTAAAAGAAAGAGAAGTCTTAATCTTAAAAATGAAAGCCTCAGGTTAAAATCCTAACTCAATAATGGTTAGGAGATTTCCCATTTCTTCGATTTGTTTCCTGATTTGTTTTACTGATATATTCTTGGACAGAGAATTCTTTGGTCGACTGTGCAATGGGATTACGTTCTGATTTACAACATGCTTCAAACGATATAAGTTCGTTGTTCACAAGATTAGGTAATTCTTCTTTCCTATGTCTAGGGATGAAAACAACATCTGTTGTCAAATACTGATTTAACTTATGTATGTAGACCAAAAGGACAAGCTCGAAACCGAAAACCAGAGCATGCTTCTGAAATTTGGTTCACAGCTTGATCAGAACCTTAAAGATTTGCACAAAACAGTTCTTGGATCAGTCTCTCAGCAACAGCAACAATTGAGAACTGTGGAAGAACACACCCACTCATTACTTGCTCACAAATATGAGGTAAGAGAAGTCTATACCATTTCATTTCACCGTTTGCTTTGGACCATTTGATCACACATTCACACTAGTTGTTGTTTTACTTATGCAGGCAACTCGCTGTCTGGAATCAATGATTGGGAAAACATCTGATACTTATACGTCAGGAATAGCAGCTTTGAAGGAACTATCTGAAATGCTAGAAAAGAAATCCTCCTCTGATCAGGAGAAGATGAATTCCTCTATTGTATCACAAATAGAGGCTGTTGAGAGAGTATGAAATACTATTTCACTTTTGTACTGCGTTTCTATTTCTCAGCATTTGTTTAGGTAATAATTCAAGTGCCTTTCGCTTCTCAGTTTCTCACGACATCAGCAACAGAGGCTTCTGAAGTCGCCCTGGACATCCAGAATTCACTTAATGAACAGAAGAAGCTCTTAACTCTTGCATCAAGACAACAAGAGCAGGTGTTGTAAAAGAATTTGCTGGTTTCTTGTTAATTCAATTATTTTTCCTGAAAATTTATCTCTGTTTTCAACTAATCCAGGGATTGGTCAGAAGCATGAGATCTGCACAAGAAATTACAAACGCGACTTCGACCATTTTCAGTAACATCTTCAACCAAGCTCACAGCGTGGTGGAAGCCATTAGCGCAAGCCAAGCAGAGAAATCAAGACAGCTTGCTGCTTTTGAAATGAAGTTTAAGGTGAGCTGGGACAAACTCTTAAAGACTTCAATTAAATATGTTATGAGTGGTTCACACAAACTCATCATCGTTACTTAAAAACAGGAAGAGGCTGAAAAAGAGGAGAAACAGGCCTTAAATGATATCAGTCTGATATTATCAAGGTTAACTTCAAAGAAAACTGCAATGGTAAGTCTTTAATCCCTTACAACGCCTTTAGGCCTCAATTCTTCATTTGCTGAATCATACGTAAAGTCTGATGCTTTATGTGTTTTCAGGTCTCAGATACATCACACAATATCCGAGAACACGACATACAGGAAGAGAAGAGATTGCATGAACAAATGTCTTGTATGCAGCAAGTCTCAATAGGTGGAAAGGAGGAGTTGTGTGACTATCTGAAGAAAGCGAAAACCCACTTCACAGAAAATACAATAACTTCAGCTGAGACTATCACAGTCATGGAAGATTACCTTGAAGATTGGTAAAAATTCCATGTCCACATTGCTCTCATTTTGGCTTAAACCTCTCACTAAGTTTACACTCTATCTTCTCACATAAACATTGTATATATTGCAGCTTAGGGAGAGCCAATGAGTCTAACAAACTGTGGGAGACCACTGAAACAGGCATAAAGAACCTTAACATGAAGTATCAACAAGAACTTAATATCACAATGCGGTAAAAATTTTGTTTCTGTATCCGTGCTTCTCTCTATACTTCTTCCAGATCATTTCTTATATAAACTCTCTGTATGCGTAGGGGCATGGCAAAAGAAAATGAGATAATGCACAGTGAATTTGCATCCACGTTTTCCTCAATGGATGCTAACTTTGTTACTAGGACTAACGAACTTCACGGAGCTGTTAATGGTAAACACACTATATTCTTCTATCTTTCCAGTTCATGAACTACTTTCGCAACTTCAGGAAAAAAAAAAGTCCTAATCCTTGGTTTTACAGACTCGTTGATTCAAGACCGTGAGAATAAAGAATTAATGGATGCAATAGTCGAGACTTGCATAAACCAGGTCACGTTACTGCAAGAGAATCATGGAAAAGTCGTATCAAATGTTAGAAACAAAGCAGAACAGTCTCTCATAAAAGACTATCAGGTACTGAAGCAATCATAACAACATAAAGAAAAACATGAAAACACTGAAAATTGTATAGTGTGATATATATATTTACAGTAAAGCTTTTGATACATGACCAGGTTGATCAGCACATGAACAAAACACCAAAGAAACACTCCATAAATGTGCCCAGCCTGGCTTCAATTGAGGAGATGAGGACTCTGTTTGCGGATAATCACATAAGTTTGGAGAGAAGATCAACAAAACAGGGACTTGATGAAGCTAACAACAGAACTCCGTTCTTAGAAGTAAACATATGATCGATTAAACCCCATAAAAGAAACTCCAAGCTTTAGCAGTTAAGTTCATTAACTGGATGAGTTTAGATGATCAAGAGTGTGTAAAGATTGTTATACAGTACGCAAGCTTATGGTGTCATGGATTACTTTGGTGAATGAAATTTCCCGTTAAATTGGTTAATCATGTCATTTGGATAAACCAAACATGAAAAATGTGTAAAGAGAAGACAAAAGAAAAGGAACCAAGACTTTTACATTGCTTCTTCAAGGAAAACATAATACCTTTAAGTTGAGTCTGAAGAATATTTTGTATTTCTCGTTGCACAACTTTGAAGATTTCATATTCCGTTTTTTTTCTTCATTTAATGTAGTTGTGTTCTTGAACCGTTGTAATACATGACAGTTTATTTTTACTATTTTCTAATGATTAGTCTCTTACTCTGTTTGAAATCCATTTTCTATGTGTCTTTATAGATTTAGACACCTTGTCTAAAAACATAACTTGAAAAAGCATTATTTAGTATATTTAACCTGATAAAATCTTACTAAAATTTGAAATTTGAAAGAGTAAAATTTTATTAGGTATCAATGGTAAGTTAGAACTACCAAATGATCAATTTATAAGAAAAAATATGAGGGAGAAGTTATGTTTGTGGATTAAAGATAATGTAGTGAGTAAAATTTATCATTACTCAAGGTAATTTAATTAGAAATAATTATCCAGAATGCTCTTTTTTCAAAACTATTTGTATGCCTTCTCTATGTTTTTATTATATGAAATGCCCTCTTTCACTCTTTTGTACACTTACAATTACAGATTTCTCCCTGACCGAAGACAAAAACAACTAAGGACGAGGACAATGACTAAAATTAATATCACTTTATAAAAGACAAAGACAAAGACGAAGACAACAACGAAGACAAGGACAAGGACGAGGAAGAAGACAAGTATTTTGCTATAAATTTTGTTATGGAGACAAAGACAAGTACTTTGCTATGCAGACGAAGACAAGGACGCAGACGAGGACGAAGACAAGTATTTTGCTATGAATTTTGCTATGGAGACGAAGATAAGGATGAAGACAGTAAAAAGCAAAATCCATTTTCGCTCCAAAGACATGGACAAAACTCAATAACTGAGATTAAATGAGTCATTTGAAAAAGTAAAAAAGGATATTTGATATAGGGTGAATTAAGCCAATATCATAAATACATAAACTAATTAAAATACTAACATACAATTGTTGTAATTGAGAAAGTAGCAGTAGGTCATACTGGTGCAGATACCAAATTGACCCTGGTAAAATAAAAGCTCAGATTTGCCACATGTGGCCTATAAAGCTGAAGCAAAAGATGGCCCACATGTATAATAAAAATATCTCGGCAAAAATATTATTATAATCACACCATCACTTTATTTATGCCTCCACAAACCTAATGTTAGTAACAGTCTGAAAAACTTTTAACAAAAAAGAGAAAGTATCTTCTTTGTGATTACTGCAATCTTTTCTATGATTACTGCAATTAGCTTCCTTCAATGTGCAACTCGTGATTTTTAAGGTAGGTGAGAGTCATTTATTTCTTTATAGTGTGTGGATGAGTGGATCTTTGCACCTTGTCTCAACTGTAGTTTGCTAGTTTTGTTGTTCGTTATTTAGTAAAATTAGAATTGGTAAATTTTTTTCTGGAAATCTTTCAAGATCAGATTATAAATTTGGTAGAGACAGATTGGATTTGTAGATTCCATTACGGAATCGAAGCCTTGTATTAAGGTTGTGATTTTTTCAGTGTTGTTTTGGGATTCTAACTTAAATTGTTAACAAAAACCATAGCTATGGTTGAACGTGTGTTTCACACACTCATGAAGAAGATGATGGCGAGATCACGGAAAACAAGTATTGAAACTGAAAACTAATAATTTATCGACAAAATATGTATTTACGGTAAATTATGTAGTTGCAATAAAACTTCATGGTAGATGTAAATAAATATAGTTTACTGCAAAAATAATATGAACTGATGTGTGGTAACAAAGATATATATAAAGTTCCAAGCGAGAATTCATAAACAGAAGACAGTCTCAGCAAAGTTATACAAGAGTTGGGGGGCACAGACAAGGAGTAGATTATATATGTCAAGTTCTCGCTTATTGTTACCAGTTGCAAAGTAAAGTCTTGCTACAATTCATGCACAACGCTCTTGTATTTTATCTAGATAACACTTACCTAGTTCTAAAATTTATTGACCAAACTTTGCAGTTAAATACATGCACATTAATTTTCCAAGCGTTACCTAGCTAGCAAAATGTTTTTTTGAAACAAGAAGACATTCATTTTAATTGCATTGCAACGAGCTATGCGTGGCTTGATTATGAAGGCAGTGATATATTTGAAGGTCTGGGGGACAGTAGAGAACACTCCACCCGTAGTTGATCCCATCTGCATTAATGAAGTAACCACAAACAATCTTCTCACATTACGAACAATATGTGCAACTAACTTAAATTTTTGTATATAACATTAAATATTGTCTTGCAATCAAAAATATACAAAATCCGTGGCAAATTATTTGTTAGATGCAAACATTTTTATTAGCTGGAAACGTATATATTAGCTGCAAAATTATGTGAAAAAGATGTTGGGTAAAAAATGACAAGAGTTTACAAAATAAAACACACATACACAGTACATGACATATACATAAACATAACACTGGATGGTCACCAAGTTGTTTTGCACAAACACAGAGAGCAATCTCATGCAATAGTACTCAAGCTTGTCCGTCTCTTTGCACCTTACTGAATCATCTACAACATGTGATCGACCTTCTCGTTGGTTTCTTCATCGGACCACACCAGGTCTTCTTCTTTGGGACAACATGTTCTGATAATATGATGGACTAGATATTTTGTAAATCAGATTATAACATATAAATAGGTGAAAAACATATGTATAAGTACAAAATATATAAATAAATGCAAAATATAATGTTAACTGTAAATATGAGTTATCCGCAGGCAATTGGTGGAAGTGAACTTACAGTGTTGATGGCATCATGAAGGCCTCCAGAAGGCATGTCATAGGTAGTGGCCTAGTGGGAATATCATTGGTCGCAGAGGTGCAAACTAAATAACAAAATGCAAAAACTTTGTGGAGATGCAAAATACAAAGTTATCAGCAACCAATGCTTCCACCAAAAAATGCAAAAGTTCTTACGTTGGTCTTGCTGGGAGGCAAGCACAATTCATCAAAAATAATATTCTAACTCAGACTCAAAACCAATCATGCTAGTTACACGGTTATGTGGTTTTCAAGTCTCTATCTCCGACTACAGAGAAATCTAGTGAGATGATGGACGCCTTGTTAAACTACAAATAAAAGTTTTGCAATTATTACATATATAAGTATGCAAACCATTTATGTCGGTTAATTAAATTATTTGAAGTCAACTGATTCGTTTGCATACATCATTAGAAACAAGTTAAAGAACTTGGTGCTTAAACTCACAAACAAAGAACACGAAAGCCCATACCACATCCAGAAATAAAACGAAATCAGAATGACTATAACTCAGAAAATGTTGCTCATAATCAAAATCTTAGATAATTAGGCTGAAGAAGTGAAAAAAGCAAAACATTGAATGATTTTGGATAACACATAATGATTATAATTCAGAAACTTCAAATCTGAAAATCTAAAAACCAAATCTTAGCCTTTTGACAAAACAAACTCAGAAACTCATCATCTAAGATTGAGTCATAAAGATTCAATTTTAACTCTTCCTCGTTCCAAATCAAACTCCACGGCTCATCATCGTCCCAAACCCAAATAAAAAAACAGAAACTTTCGAAGACTCTCATCCCGCAAATCTACATCATCATCTCTCTCAACCTTAATACACAACAAGGATTTTTGATCTAGCATAAAATCGAAAAAACAGAAGAGAATCGAAGGTTTATGGAAGTGATGACAATGAAAATAGAAAGAGAATAAAGAGACAACAACAAATGGTGGAAAAGATGAATGTGACAAATTAAATATATATTTTTAGATAAGTAAATAGGGGCAAAAAAGTCTAAAATTTTGAAACAGTCTCCTACGAATATAGCATACACCTATGACCTAAATACAAAAACTTTTTATGTTATCTATTGCAGTTTCTCTTTGATATAAGCTTTATAAAAGAGGCTATTTCATACAAATACCTTGTTGAAAAGGCTATTTGGGATGATACTCTCATTTAGTTATGTTTTCATTAAGTATGAAATTATTTTTAACACATATTGTATATGGCGAACAAAATGTATGGAATTGAATAAATTAAATATATTCCAAAAATTATTACAATATTTAACCATTACAAATGAAATGTTTGACTCGCTAGAAACTTTCATCTTCATTGATGCTCTTGTAAATATTAAGTTACTCATTGTCACTATATTTGTAAATAGTCTACATATATGTAATAAATTTAATTTGATAGCTGTAACAAATTTATAAAAGAATTTAATTTTAATATCTTTGTATAATTATAAGAAAATTTATTTTTAATAACTTTGTATAAGAAAATTATAAGAGGTAGGTTTTCGTATTATATTTTTGTTTGTGATATTAGTTTTAATTTACATACTAAATTAGTATATGTATCCATGAAATAGTGAATTCTTAAAATCTTGCAAAACAAAAATGATGAAGAGAGGAAGATATGATTACAAAGAGACCATGAAGAATCTAGACATTGCTAAATGTCTAATGATACTATCAAAAACTTCAATACTCAAAGAGATTGGTGTAAACGATTATACCAAATAATACCTACATAGATGGACAATTATGAATTAAACTCTCAATTTATGGGTAGCTAAAACGATGGTGGAGACGAAGATTATAAGAAGAGAAGTGGAGACGACCACCATCCTCCATTGTCCAAATTGTCTTTAAAGAAATTATGACGAAAAAATCTTAAAATGAGAAATTTGTATTTTTGTTGTTCATACATATAATCTAAAGAAAAGTTAACGTTTTCACTTTTGTAAATTAATTTACATAAATCAGCTAATACAATTCCAACACGATTATATTGTATTCGTCAAATCATGAAAATGAAATGTATAAATTGCGCGTTCTTTAAAGAGATGGATTATTTTACACATTTTATTTAGCTCAATTTTATAAGGGTGTTATCATAATTAAAAAGTTTTGGAAAAGTTTATTTTCTTTTCAAACTAATGTGAAACCTCTTAATACAATTTTATAATACATCAATCCGCACGTATACATAGGCGTTTATCTAGTTTATTAAGTATTTAAGATATATTCACAAGCACAAGTTAGAATATAACACAAAATAAAGAGGCTTCTTTGCCAACTAATTCATGTATGTGGACTTAAGTGTTATGGCCCAGTTTCTTTCCTTAATCCAGTTGTAACTTTGGCATTTTATAGTCCTAATCAATGAATATAGATGACAAAAAAAAGCTATAAAAATAATAAGATGGTAAATTTTTTTACATAAAATACTATAATAATTTTAACGATATAAGGAGAAAAAAACAGAATTTCATCAATGGCATAATAGTTAACATATATTAATATCCAATTGTTTAATGAATTTTCCAACAAATTTTTGAATACAATATTTGGAAATTTGCAATTAGTTACATAATTAATAAAGAAACCTTTTAAAACACATAAATTGAGCCCATAATTTGAATATACTATTCAATTATACTATTTAAAATTACTTTAATCATTTCATAATTAAAGTTATCGTATAAATTACAAATTAACATTTAAGACTTTAGCACATGTTTAGAATCTAGTATAACTATTAAAAGTTATATACCCTCCGTTTCATATTACTTGTTATTCTAGACTAAAAATTTTGTTTCATTTTAGTTGTCATTTTCATTTTTTAATGTAATTTTTGATATAAAGATTATCTCATTTGCCCCTAATTAAATGAATAAAATATTAAATAGTTTGGAATTCTAATAGTCAAATAAATGTATAATAGAACATTCACCTATTTTCTTAATATATGTGTCAAATTTTATAATGACAACAAAATTGAAACCGAGGGAGTATTTAATATTTTCAAAAAAATATCATTGAGATTTATATTCTCAATGATATTTCAACAAAATATTTTTGTAAATATTAATAAAAGTAAGATTATGTATTATTTTAAATAACTTAAAAGTACTTCTTATTTTTTAGTTTCTTTGTAGACAAATTTTATAAAGTTGTCAAATAATGTATAAGATATAAATAATATTTCATATACTTAATTTATATGGATACAACATAAATATTCTAGATTTATTCAATAATATTTCATATAGTTAATATCTATGAATAAAACATAAGGATTCTAGATTCTAGATTTGTGGAACGAATGTTTCGTTGGTTTACAATATTGGATTCAATAATGCTTTATTGTGGAACCATTCTTGGAAGTGACTAATTCTTTTTAAAAAATCTTAATCCTTTTGATTTTGTAGAAAATTCTTAATCTCTTCTATTTTGTAATATTTTCATAACTAAATGTAAGATTATATTCACTTAACTTTTAATGGATATAAAAATATGTTGCTATTATTTACTTAATTTTGTTATCATATAAAAAAACAACATTTTTTCGAACAAAACATGCACAACTTTGCTATCAAATTTCGTATTAAACCATTTTCCACAAAGTTTAGATAGCATGGATGCAGCTTCATCTCTACTTCATCACCTTTATCTCCTAGCTTTAAGTAACTGGTTGGTTCGTGATATGTACAAATCTATCTTTTCCAAGTAGTTTTATTGCAATAGTGTGTATAATAACGGTAGAAAGTTTACCTCTAACCATCTGAAGTGAAAATTTATGTATGAGGTCTGATCATCTCGGACAGGATACCATATCACGCAAACCTGCCTTTTTTTACCAAAATGGATCTCTAATACTATCGATAACTCTCTTCAACGCTTCTCTACTATCCTCAGTTAGTATATATATTCTTTTGAAATTTTTTTTTCCCCAGAATATGAATAGAATTCAAAAATGATCTCCTAGTTTAAGGAACTGGTCGGTTCGATGTCCTTGACATGTCGAAATCTATCTTTTCCAAGTAGTTTTTTGCAATTTTGTGTTTAATGACAATAAGTTTAGCTCTAGCCGTGAGTTAAAATCTATCAATGAGATCTGATCCTTTTGGACAGGACATCATATTATGTAAGTCTGTTATTTTTCTACCAAAATGGAGAAAACAAGTGAAGAAATTGTAACAGAAAAACTTACGGAACATAATTGAGAGAGAATCAAGGAACCTAATTGCTTAATTACAGATAATTGATCTCTTCATATCTCTGCATTTACTTACGAAGATTCTCATTCTTCATGTATATATAATGTTGTACATTGTAACCTCATAATCAAGTGAATACACAATATTCTTTCACTCACTATATGGTATCAGAGTCATAGTGCTCACACAATACACCTATTTTTTGCTTTTTTCAACTTTCTTCTCATGGCTGCTAATGGTGTCGACAACTCCACTGTGGTTAACACCACTGATAAATAATATCCCATCTCCATCAACATGCTTAATGTCACTAAACTCTCCTCTGCAAACTATCTCACCTGGAGTGTTCAAATTAAATCTCTCCTTTGTGGTTATAATCTTCTGCAATACATTGACGCAGACGCAACACCACCTACACCAGCTACAAGTCCTGAAGCAGTTCTTTAGAATCGCCAAGACTCCCTCCTCTTCAGCGCCATTCTTGGCACTATTGAGATGCCACTTCAACCTCTGATTGCTACAGCAGCAACAACTCTTGAAGCGTGGAACACTCTTGCAGCCACCTATGCAAAACCAACTCGTGGACATATAAAACAACTTAAACAGCAGCTCAAGCATTGCATCAAAGGTCAGAAAACCATTGACGAATACATGTAGCAAATTAAAATGAAATTGGATGCACTTGTCCTTCTCGGAAGTCCGGTTAACCCAGAAGATCTCACAGACTCTGTTCTCGATGACCTAACCGATGACTACAAGTCTGTCATTGACGCTGTTCACTCTCGTGACACAACCATCTCCTTTGTTGAACTACACAAGAAGCTCATGAACCTCGCAACAATCAGTCTGACTCACATCAACCACGTCCCTACCTTGGCAAGTGTCAAGCTTACGGTACTCAAGGACATAGTGCAAAACGCTGCCTGATGTTCCGCTTAATCTCTCAGTCCTCACCAACAGGAAATTCTCAGCACCAACGTTCACCACCCCATTGGAATCCAAGTGCATACAACACATCGGCTCCACCCAGATCCCTCCTCATGGCTTCTTGACAGTGGTGCCACACACCACATCACTTCGAACTTAGCCAACTTATCTCTTCACACTTAATACAGCGGCAATGATGAAGTCATGGTTGGTAACGGCTCAGGTTTGGAAATTACTCATACAGGCTCTTTTCTCCTCCCTAATTATCCTTGTGATATGCGCTTAAGTCATGTTCTAAGAGTACCCAATATAGCACGAAACCTAATCTCAGTCAATAAACTATGTACTAACAATTACGTTTCGGTTGAATTTTTCCCTAATGTGTTTCAGGTGAAGGATCTCAGCACGGAGGCACAACTAGCAACAGAAAGAGCTAGATAAGGCGGATATGAGTGGCCAGTCCGAGATGATTTCAAGCACTTTACCTTTTCCTCTATTAAAACACCGTTATAAATTTGGCATTCCCGCTTAGGGTACCCTTGTCTTTCGATTTTGAATAAAGTCATCTCTAGTTATACACTTCCAACAACACACAAAAATACTCACCTACTGTGTAATGCTTGCTCAATTAGCAAAAGCCATAAATTTCCATTCGCTCAAACCACCCTAAAATCCACTAAACCTCTTGAAATAGTCTTCTCAGACGTTTGGACATTGCAAATCCTTTCCAATGATGGGTACAAATACTATGTGATATTTGTCGATCATTACACTCACTATGTTGGGCTTTATCCATTACACCGTAAATCTGATGTCTTCTACACCTTCTGCTGCTTCAAAAACCTCACAGAAAATCGGTTTCAAACCTGCATCATTACTCTCTACTCTGAAAATGGTGGTGAATATGTATCTACGGCCAAATACCTAGCAGAAAATAAAATTTCTCACCTCACATCACCACCTCACACTCCTGAACACAACGGATTTGCTGAACGTCGACACCGCCATATCGTCGAAATTGGCTTAGCTCTGTTAGCTCGATACACTGTACCGACAACATTCTGGTCATACGCACTAAGTGCAGCTGTCTATACCATCAATCGCTTGCCAACATAAACTCTTGACAATCACAGTCCCTATGAAAAGCTCTTTGGTTTGGTTCCCAATTATCACACCCTACGGGTTTTTGGCTGTCTCTGCTACCCATGGCTTTGACCATATACTAAGCACAAACTCGACAACCGCTTCACACCTTGTGTCTTTATTGGCTACTCTCTCACCCAAAGTGCCTACCTATGTCTCGACCCCTCGACAAATAGAATCTACACCTCTCGACATGTCCAATTCTATGAAACCTCTTTTCCACACAAAATTCGCCCTTCTCAAACAAATAGCTCACCACAAATAACTACACCCATTCTGTCCATCAACACCCCTACTGGTCACTCGCATCAGCCCACGTCGCCAGCTCCACCATCGCTAGTTTTGTCTCCGCATCACGATTCATCACCTGAAGTTGCATTAACGGGATCTCAACACATGGTGGACGCGACTTTGTCCTCATCAACTCCCATTGCAGACCCAGATGTATCATCAACTAGCCCAGGTATGTCTTCATGCGGTCCAAATAACTCCACTTCTCAACCAGATTTGCCTTCACCACCAAATGGGCCAAATACAAGCCCAAAAGCAGTTGGGTCCAACAGAAGTCCAGAACTAGTTGGGTCAAACCACAATAACCATCAATCTTCGCCTCCTACACAAGCGCTTCTTCCTCCACAAAATCAGCATCGAATGCAGACACGATCAAAGAATAATATCTTCAAACCCAACCAGAAAATATTGTTGCTAGCAAAATTCGAACAGTTGGAGGTTAAGTCCGCATCTGTAACTCAAGCGATGAAGGATAAACGATGGCGTGATGCCATTAGTTCGGAATTTGATGCTCAACTACACAACAACTCATGGTCTTTAGTTCCACCGAAACTCACATATAATCTGGTTGGTTCACGGTGGGTCTTCCGTATAAAACGTCTCCCCAATGGCAACATAGACAAATTTAAAAGCACGTCTTGTGGCTAAAGGCTTCCATCAACGCCTGGCTTAGACTTCACAGAGACTTACAGTCCAGTCATTAAACCCGCTTCAGTCCGTCTTGTTCTAGGTCATGCAGTATCACATGACTAGCATCTTTGTCAAATAGATGTAAACAACGCATTTCTCCAAGGACGATTGAAGGAAGACGTTTTTATGGCTCAACCGCCCGGGTTTATTGATCGTGATAAGCCTAATCATGTCTGAAAGCTTAATAAGGCGCTATACGGGTTAAAATAAGCACCTCAGGCTTGGTATATGGAACTACGGAATTTTCTCCTCTCTTCAGGTTTTGTCAACTTCTCATCTGATGCTTCTCTGTTTATCTACAACGCAGCAGGAGTTCAAATTTTTGTTTTGGTTTACGTTGATGATATTATCATCACTGGCAACGATTCTGCAAAAGTTGAGCACTTCATCAAATCATTGAGTACTCGCTTTTCTTTGAAAGATCTCGAGAATCTCAATTACTTTCTTGGAATCGAAGCTTCAAGAACGCATAAAGGGTTGTTACTAACTCAAACCAAGTACATCACTAATCTACTAGCCAAAACAAATATGCTCTCAGCACATCCCATCACCACTCTGATGCTAACAAATACCAATCTCTCACTAACTTCAGGCACTCCTCTTGCTGATAGCTCTGAGTATCGAATGGTTGTTGGTAGTCTACAGTATTTACTCCTAACCAGACCTGATGTCTCATTTGCTATCAATAAGCTCTCGCAGTTTATGCACAAGCCGACAGAAGAACATTGGCGAGTTGTGAAGAGAGTTCTATGTTACCTTTCAGGTACGAGAACACATGGTATTTTCTTTGCCCGTCAAAACAGGCAAGTCCTACACGCCTTCTCTGATGCTGACTGGGCTGGAAATCGAGATGATTACACATCAACGAGTGCTCACATCCCATCAGTTGGTCCTCAAAGAAGCAAAAGACAGTTGCAAGGTCTTCAACTGAGGCTAAGTATAAGTCTGTCGCTGATACAGCATCTGAAGTTTGTTGGGTTGCCTACTTGATGCAAGAACTTGGGATCACATCGTCTTCTCAACCGGTTATTTATTGTAATAGTGTTGGTGCCACTTATCTCTCGGCCAATCCGGTTTGTCACTCACGAATGAAACATGTGGCTCTCAATTATCACTTCATTCGTCAACTGGTCCAGTCTGGTTTTCTACGAGTTTCACATGTTTCATCAATTGATCAGTTGGCCGATGCTTTAACAAAACATCTACCAAAACAAAGACTACACTCACTCAATGACAAGACTGGTCTCTCTACGATCGATCATCTTGGGGGGGCATGTAACAGAGAAACTTACATAACATAATTGAGAGAGAATCAAGGAACCTAATTGTTTAATTACAGATAATTGGTCTCTTCATATCTCTGCATTTAGTTACGAAGATTCTCATTCTTCATGTATATATAGTGCTGTACATTTGTAACCTCATAATCAAGTGAATACACAATATTCTTTCAATCACTATAGAAACTGGTTATATAGGTGTCAAATTGAAGTTAGTAATAGCAAACAAACATAAAAGTTAAGACACTCCACCGGAATGATTATCCGCAAGCTATAGTCATGGAAATTACAAATTTCTTGCATACAAACACCTTAAGAAATCTTGGAAAAATGAGTATTGATAACTTACAAGTGATCACGAAGAGTGAACAGTGGGAAAATGAGAAATAAAGCACTAGTTCACAAATATAATCTAGAGAAAAGAAGAGAAACAGGTTATAGATTTCTATAACAAACAAGTGATCATGGAGAGTGAACAATCAGCCGAATGAGAATATGAGCATCGATAACTTACTCCTGATACTCTGCAAGCTTTAATCTAATCATAACAACATAAAGAAAAACATGGAAAACACTATAAATTGTATAGTGTGCTTTATATCAAATTTTTATATATTTACAGTAAAGCTTTTGATACAATGACCAGGTTGATCAGCACAAGAACAAAACACCAAAGAAACAATCTATAAATGTGCCAAGCTAGCTTCGATTGAGGAGATGAGGACTTTGTTTTCGGAGAATACTCTCAGTGAACATCAAACAAGTTTGGAGAAAAGATCAACAAAATAGAGACTTAATGAAGCTAACAACAGAACTCCATTCTTAGAAGTAAACATATGATTGATTAAACCCCATAATAGAAGCTTCAAGCTTTAGCAGTTAAGCTCATTGACTGGATGACTTTAAATGATCAAGAGTGTGTAAATGTTGTTATGGATTACTTTGGTGAATGAAATTTCCCGTTAAATTGGTTAGATCTTGTCCTTTGGATAAACGAAATATGAAAAATGTGTAAGAAGAAGACAAAAGAAAAGGAACCAAGACTTTTACATTGCTTCTTCAAGGAAAACATAATAAAGTCAAAAAAGAGCTCGTATCTACCACTTGCTTTCTTTGACATAAAATACAATTTTTGTCGTCACAAATCCGTCACTGATGACGATCTTAAATAATAGTCCAACTGTACTGAAGATTTTACTATCTATCTAGATTGACAATGTATTCAAACAATGTATCAAAATTGTCTTTAGGTTGGGTCTGAAGATTATTTTGTATTTTGCGTTGCACAACTTTGAAGATTTCATATTGTTTTTTCTTCATTTAACGTAGTTGTTTTCTTGAACCGTTGTATAATAATACATGACAGTTGTATTTTCTAATGATTAGTCTCTTACTCTGCTTGAAATCTTTGATCAAATAAAAATATATACATAGTTAGGTGTTGACTATTAGTAATGACCGTAGCAAGGAAGTCCATGAGAAACCAAGTTGTTGTATTCACTTATGTGTTGTTGTGTACAATTGTTGACTATGCTTCTTTTTGATAGATTCACATGTAAGCACAGTAGAAGTTTCGTAAGAACTATAATATACATCACCCGAAAAGACTATAATACCCTTGTTATTCAACATGAGTGGTATGAGTTGGCGTCGGCGGTCGAAGGGTGATATTGAAAATGTCAATTAAAACCTCTAAGTCAAACAATCAGTGCTGATTCTTCTATAGAATATTAGTTTAGACGACTTTTTTTTTGGTCAAACTACCAAAAGGTAACTTTTAGGTATTATTACTTGTATATATATGACAATCTTAGTTCTCAATCTTCATTACAAACTTTCTCTCTTTTCATTTTCAACAACAACAAAGAAAAAATCATAACTTCTTTTGCTTTGTTTTCTGAATTCTCGAAATCTTACAAAACAACAATGATGAAGAGAGGAAGATCTGATTACGAAGAGTCTATCAAAAATCTAGACATTGCTAAATGTCTAATGATACTATCAAAAACTTCTATGGTCAAACAGATTGGTGTGAGTGTGAACCATTATACCGAGAGCAATACAGTTGACCGGTTCGAATGCAAAACGTGTAACCGGAGGTTTTCTTCGTTTCAAGCTCTTGGTGGTCACCGAGCAAGTCATAAGAAGCCAAAGCTAACCGTTGAGCAGAAAGATGTGAAACTGGTTAGCAACAATCTCAAAGGGAATCATATGCACGAGTGTTCGATATGTGGTCAGAGTTTTGGAACCGGACAGGCTTTAGGTGGCCACATGAGACGACACAGATCGAGCATGATTGGTGAACCATCGTTTATATCTCCTGTGATTCCAACCATGCAGGTTTTGAAACGATGCAGTAGTAGTAAGAGGATTTTGAGTTTGGATTTGAATCTAACTCCGTTAGAAAATGATCTTGAATATATTTTCGGGAAGAATTTTGTTCCCAACATAGATATGAAGTTTGTTGTGTAGTTTTTTTTTTTCATTTGTTTCCTCAATAATTTAGGTTACTGAAATTCATTCATTTGTATTGTAATTCCCATTCTTTTGATTGACTCTTCAAACATTATGTTGTTCATTCTTGGTTTGTCATATATAAATTCACAAGCTAGCTGAAGTTTTTTATATATTTCTTTTCGATTAAACCTAGCTGCAAGTATTATTTTTTTCCTTGCAAGGAGTACATCATGTTCATTACTAGGCCAAAATTAGGCCCAATTGTGCCATTTTTAGGGAATGTGCTAGGTCTGATGTTTTCTAGACCCTATTCGAATTTTTCGATTTGAAGCAAATAAAATACCAATTCAAAGGTACATAAATGTATAAATCAAACAAAAATTGGAAAAAAAGAAAGAGAAACCATCCCAATAACGAATTAAACACAATTTTAATTAAATTACTTTTGACTAGATATGATTATTTTTGCATTCTTTTTTGCTCGTTTTTAATAAGATAGAAAAAAATGAAGATTCTTGACCCAAAAACAAAAAAAATTGAAGATTAAACAAGTGAATAAACCTAAATAAATTATTAATTTTGATTAAAAAAAATTTACAAAGTGAGAATCATTTTAATTCTCTCTCGAGGCGACAATAAACTCTAAAATGAGATTCACTTTAACATAGGAGGGGAAATCAATAATTCTTTTAACCAAAAGAAAATTATTAATTCTAAAAAATTTAGACCCTAAAATTTTTGGGCTCTAATCCTTCGTCTAGATTGCCTATACCGCATATCGACTCTGTGTGAACCATATACTGTCCAGACAAATCTCGATAAACTAGCATGTCACTACAAGAAAATATAGTATTTTCCTACGACAATTCCCGTCAGTTTCTATTGGAGTAGAGACATCTCCAACAGAAACCAACGGGAAATGGTTGTCGATATAGCGTTGTTGGAAATGACTGTCTCGTTAGAAGTCGTCGGATCCGATAAGACACCCATTGAACTCTGTCGGTTTATGACCGTCGGTTGCCATAGATGACTTGTCGTAGGAGTCCGTCGGTTAGATCTGTGGATTCCCGTCAATAATGTACCCGTTGGTTCTTGTCAGTAACGTGCCCGTCGATTGTTGTCGGTAATATATTTTAAAAAAAAAAATCTAATGGTTCCGTCGGTTTTAGCCTTGTTTTCTTGTAGTGTATGTTGGAACCGGTTTCAGCACAATAAGTACTAAAACAATGGTTCGTGATTAAGAGAGAGGGAGAGAATGGGCAAGGGCACTTGTGGACTTGAACGAGAGCAAGAACTTAGTTAACTAAGAAAACAAGAAAGGTGAATACCGAATTGATATTTTTATTAGACTTTGAATGCCCCCAAAAAATATCCTCCTTTCGGAAGGATTGTGCCTCTATTTATAGTTTATAGAGACGATTACATGTGTAGAAAATAAAGAAAGATTTACAAATCTTGTTGATAAGATTGAATCTGTTAAGATTCATACTAGATTTGTGGAAGTTTTCCATATCGGAACAGAAAAACTTTTGTATATTGTATGCTGATGTGTCATCAGATTTCCCTTCAGGTTCGTGGAACCTTCTGAGATGAGACATTTTACCGAGTCGAATTAATATTTTATTCGAGTTGAAGACTTAGTGCTTGCAACCGGGTGATTCTTTTATATTCGACTCGTTGTTTTCAGTGGACCGAAGTAAGATCTTGGATCTATCTCCAACTGTGTATGTAGACATTTATGCAAATACTGTATGATATGATAATTAGTTTGTAAGAATATAGATTTCTCACTTCAATATATAGATGTGTCATTTCATATATTTCTAGCTCATAACAATAAGAGATCACTAATTAACTAATAAAATGCAGCACATTTATGAATTTTTGTTCTTCGGAAAGAGGGAAAAAATATTGTCTCTATACCATTGCATCACCAAAGAAACCTTGTGTTACAAGTAATTTTTGAACCGAAAGTGTCAATATTTAAATCCTTTTTTTCCTTCATAAAATCTTAATTAAAATAGTATTACATAAAACAATTATAAGATATTAATTCTATAAACAACACAATTCAAAATCTTGAAAATTATTTTACATGATGAAACGGAAAAATTAGGAAATAGAATGAAATTCTAGATAATACATACATCAGGCTTCAATACACGACCAGTAATACAAGTAGTACTCTAAATTATAATAGTTGACAAATGAGTATAATAATACTGCGATAACCAAAGGCTTAAGTTAGCGTATTGAAGAAAGTCAAAGGTCTTCTATTTTGATGAGGAAACAAACTATTAGTGGCAGACTTTTACGAAGAAATTAAAAAGGATTTATAGTAACACTAGATATGGACCCGAAAGATTGCTTAATATATATTTTGTATAGTATTTTAAAAATTATATGTTTATAAAATTTTCAGATCCAATNTCTTTTAGTTACTAACTTTTGAAATCCAACTTAATATAACAGGTTATAATAAGATTCAACATGAAGAGGAATCTCATTGATTACTAACTTTTGAAACCCAACTATGTATAATATGATATCCATAATTTTGGATGGCTGGATTCGACACATGGAAGAATATGTTTATTACTAACTTCTAAAACTCTATTTTATATAATAAGATGATAAGATTTCAAGCTAATAATAGTAAAATAAAATAATAACACATTAAATTTAAANTTTTTTAAATATTAGGATTCGATTCCTTCATATAATAGGATTTCAAATAAAAACAAATATTTTGTGATAAAGATATGATTATCTTTTTTTAATTGTTTTGAATGTGTTAGCAAAAAAATTCTCATCGTTGGATTTGACACGTGAAGAATCCTGTTAATGACTAACTTTGAGAAACCTTACTTTATATAATAATATACTAACCTTGATAAACCATAATAATAATAAAATAAAATAATAATACATTGAATTTAAACTTTTTTACTTTTTTACCTTTTTTGTTTGTTTGCTTCAATTCCCTTTTGAATTATGATTATGTATATAAAATTCTTAAGATTAGGATATAATTAATTATTTGCTATTTTTTTAAGTTTAAGATTTGATTCCTTCATATAATAGGATTTCAAATAAAAACATGTATTTTGTGATAAAGATATGATTATTATTTTTTTAATTGTTTTGAATGTATTATCAAAAAAATTCTGATCGTTGGATTTGACATGTGGAAGAATCATATTAATCACTAACTTTGAGAAACTTTACTTTATAGAATAAGATACTAACCTTGATAAACCCTAATAACAATAAAATAAAATAATAATGCATTGAATTTAAACTTTTTTACTTTTTTACCTTTTTTGTTTGTTTGCTTCAATTCCCTTTTGAATTATGATTATGTATATAAAATTCTTAAGATTAGGATATAATTAATTATTTGCTATTTTTTTAAGTTTAAGATTTGATTCCTTCATATAATAGGATTTCAAATAAAAACATGTATTTTGTGATAAAGATATGATTATTATTTTTTTAATTGTTTTGAATGTATTATCAAAAAAATTCTGATCGTTGGATTTGACATGTGGAAGAATCATATTAATCACTAACTTTGAGAAACTTTACTTTATAGAATAAGATACTAACCTTGATAAACCCTAATAACAATAAAATAAAATAATAATGCATTGAATTTAAACTTTTTTACTTTTTTACCTTTTTTGTTTGTTTGCTTCAATTCCCTTTTGAACTATGATTATGTATATAAAATTGCTTAAGATTAGGATATAGTTAATTATTTGCTATTTTTAATGTTAATATTTGATTCCTTCATATAATAGGATTTCAAATAAAAACAAATATTTTGTGA